>JAOBRG010064449.1:0-21341 GCA_027574985.1 Umimayanthus nakama | reverse complement strand
TCGTTAGCTATTTCACAGGCTGTTGAGCGTCCACAGGCGAAAAGATGACCGATTGTCCTGTACTCGATGTTTGTGGCTAGTCTCCATAGTGCAATTGCTAATCTTCTGTCAACGGGTATGGCTTTCCTGAATTTAGTGTCATTCCTTTGTATAATGGGATCGATCTCTCTACAAATATAGCCAAAAGTCTCTTAACACAGTCGGAAGTTTTCTTTCCAGTCGTATTCATCATTTGGTCCATTCACAATGTTTTCCCACCAATCAGTTGATCGTGGTCTGACCCAAACCGTCTGTAAGGAAAATAAACGGTTGGATGTTGCCACTGATGCCATAATTTTTTCTTGTCTGAAGCTGAAATGCCCTCATTCGTCGCATTCATTGGCGCTTTCTCCTCGCTAACCTGGCTTGTTGTCTTCGCCTACGAACAACAACTGAGGTTTTGTGAAACCAAAAGTATCAACGCAACTGCAATGTGAAGCTGATTCAGCTCCATAATCGAAAGCACCGAAAGAATAGACTGTCTCCTATTTGTATAGCTTACCCTTTTGTTTACATCTTATAGCACCTAATTTGTTGTCTATTACACGTGGTCGTGAAATTCGTCAGTTTCATTCTCCATAACAAAAAATGTGACAACACGCACAAACAACACAAAATGAACGTTTGTGGATATTTATAACATGGAAGTTTTATGTAACTGCTGTAATTAAGTGTGAACAAATGTTACTCTATCATGTTTAACAAAATCTCGCTTGTTTCAAACGTGGTCATTTTAAACTTGTTTCACACGTAGTCTGAACACGGCTTAAGACTGGCGGAAAAGTCTAATTTTTTTCTTTGTACGTTTCTTTCTTTCTTTGTGTATTTAGTTAACATTTAATGTACTTGTTTGTTTGTTTGCTTGTTTATGGTTGCCACGCATTGACTCACCCTGGTCATAGCTCTCCACCATGTGATCTAGATCGTCCGGATGAAAGAAGTCGTAGCACAACTCTCCTAAAAGTTCTTGCGGGCTGTAACCAAGGACGTCTTGTACTCT
Organism: Umimayanthus nakama; assembly: GCA_027574985.1. Taxonomy (NCBI): domain Eukaryota; kingdom Metazoa; phylum Cnidaria; class Anthozoa; order Zoantharia; family Parazoanthidae; genus Umimayanthus; species Umimayanthus nakama. Next base: position 20,302 of record JAOBRG010064449.1, on the reverse strand, counting down.
GATAACAACATGAAAACAATACACTTTGTAAGTTAAATTCTCGTTTAAAGCTTCACAATGTGTAATCAACAACTGAATGGTCTAGTGCAAACCCTGAAAAAAAGAAGAAATAAAGTGGCATCAAAAAAACAAAAACTACATGTACAACCACCACAGAAACCTGTTAAAAATTCAAAACCAAACTAACAGTCATTTTTATACATGTAATCACCTAGACAAAGTGTCTAAACACCTTAAATTTTCCTTATCTACAATAGAATAATCAAATATTAGAAAATAAATTACAGTTACACCCAGATAACTCGAATTGGCAATGTAAATAGAAATTAAGTACTCCAGGTTATCGGAGTTTTAAGTCGTAGGATGTTCGAAGAAAAGTACTTGACTATTAGATTTTATTCTTACACAAAAATTATATTTTATTTTTTTGATTACAAATAAGTTGACTCCCGGTAACTCGAACCCCCACTAACTCAAACCTCCAGCTAACTGGAATTAGTTTTTATTTTCCTTCAGGTCATTCTGTATATAGTTTTATCCTCGATAACTTGAACTTCTGATAACTCAAACCTTTTTTCTATACTCCCTGAAAATTCGAGTTATCGGGAGTCACCTGTAGATTGCACGGTTTTCTTTCTCTTTAAAAGAATTGTTAAAGATCGATTTGTCCATGTCTACATACAATTATAAATAAGATTAAATGCTAACTCCGGTGTAAAATGTTAAGGCTCATTAGCCTGCAAACACGAAAATCAACTTTAAGTCATCAAGGGTAAAATTACAAAAGTACCTCCAGGAAAACTGTATTATGTACAGTCAGGTTATATTATATAGACCCTATGCATAAGTGGCGACAATTCAAACATCCTTTTGTCTACATTCAAATTAGCCCTACTAGCATCATATTGGGTAACATATTCTTTTGAAAGTTAAAACTCAAGAACGAGGCTAGTTGGGCTAATTTCTTTGCACACAAAATATTATTGAAACCGCTGCCATTTATGCATAGGGTAGGTAGGTAGGTCTATAAACCCGCTTCTTTATTGTACATGTAAAGGCAATTCTTAGGTTCCCTTATGCTGTACCTCTGGTCAACAAAGGTGAACTTTCCATCCAAGCTGTGGCGCGAGATAAATTCACAGATGGGCGGAGCCTCCAGCAAATCTCCACTGGTGGGCTGGCTAGCTGGCTGTAGCCTGCCAATCACCACAAGACACGTGCTACTGGGATCCATAGTTGAGTCTTGAGAGGCAAAGCCAGTTGCTCCCCAGTTCTGATTTGAAAAAGAATATCTTATCAAGATCATTTCAATTGATACAAACAGTCATGCACTTAGGGGGAGGGCAGGATAGGGGAGGATAGGATTGGGGCCAGAATTTCAACACAATTATGGGCAATAGTAGGGTATTGCTCAAAATGACCTATGTTCGTAAACAGGGTGTCTTTTATGGTAGTCCTGTTTCTATCACAGACAGAGTAAGTAGATTCAGCTACATGTACATGCAGATTTGGAAAACTGCTCACAGGGTTCTTGCGGTTAATAACACACACAAAATATTTATGGTTATCAAGACCCAAATTTTGAAAACCTAAAACTCAATTTTTCTTCAATCTGTTATTCAAAAGTTACAACAAGGGCCAACTTATGTAACTTCTTACACAGGCCTGAAGCAAGGAATTTTTGTTGGCATACCCAAAGTTTTAGCACCAAACAATTAATGTTGGAATGATAGCCCATGTGAGTTTTGAAGACACAAGGCTTTGAGGGGGATCCAAGGGCAAGCTATCTCTGAATAGTTTTGAAATTTGAGTTCCTCAAATCGCTGAAAATGTACTGAAACTGTCAATCCTACCATCACCATGTTATTTTATATCTTTTCAAATCTTTTACGAGCCCATCAGGCAGACCTTTTTGGCTCCTGGGGAGGTACATGTGCATCCCATGCAGCCCCCTGCCTACAGGCCTGTTACAGTACATAACTTTTGTTCTATCATGAAACAACAGTTTTGGCACAAAGCAAGGAAAACAATAGGTCCCTTAAATAAAAGTGACATCAGCAGTGTCGACAAATAATTGAAAAAAAAAACTTGTGACAATCATTGCTTTCATCAAAACATTCAAACCTTGACCAAGGTATATGATGAATACTTCTCAAAAAAAACTTTTTAAGACCTCAATGCTCAACAAGTTTGGGCAATTAAAAATATTTTCAAGGCCCCAAAAATACAGAATCAAAAATATGGCTTCTTAAATGACTCAGTGTTCTGCCAGCGATCTTTCAAACATGGTGACCACTACTGTTCTAGCTGCCTATTACTCTTTTAAACAGTCCACCATGCTGGCCATAAGATCAGGGAAGGTGCCAACCCACCTTCGATGCTTTAACAGCTTTTAATTAGTGATTGATGACAGCCTTCTCAGCACTAGAGTAATTTTTAAAATCTAAACAAGAGTATATGTTCTAAGTTCTAAGCAGGAACATTTGACCAGAAATCCTATAAAATCAAAAAAGGTGTACATCCAGGTATTTGAAGAGACTGAAACACTGACCTTTATATAACCAGTACAATGTACTACTGCATACTCATCATCCATCACTTTTACGCGTTTTTCCTTCCCTCTCACTGGATCCGTGCCATCCACTTCATCTCCACATTTCATGCGGCATATGAAATTTCGTCGCGAGCTGGAATACATTCTTGATAAACCTGTCAGAAAGCCATGAAAGAAACTTAAGCTTGTTTGGTTTCTATCCGACCATTGGTCAGAAAAAGCTGCAGACCAAATATTTTAATGTTTTAGTTTTTCTAATTTATTGATCTCATAACTTTTCTTCAAAAACAACTTTTGTTGAAACACTTGTAACAATACTGGAAACAATGGTCGAAGTCACCTTTCCTAATGCAAAACCTGCCGTATCTTTCCAAAACATAAACATTTTGATTTCAGCTCATGATACATCCTGGCTACCTCGTTTGGTGTAAGCTAGGATAGACCAATCTTAATAACAGAATAAAGTCCATGATAAACTGTGTGTGCTTGAATTTGTGACCCTGACCTCTGTCATCTTTGTTTAAGATTTAAAACTATTAATATTGAATCTTAAAACAAAAAATCAGTATTCTGTTGCTATTGGTATTGGGTTTTTTTTTTACGTTTTTTGGCTTCTTACATGGACTTTGTCTTTGGCAAGCTTCATACACACTTGCATGTAGCTGGACAAAGTCTTCACACAATACTAGCTACATGTTGAAAATTTAACCAGTTAAACTCACCTCCATGAGATTCTTTTCTTACATTTCCAGCTGAAATTTAAGAACTGGCCAGTTAGAACAAAATAGTATTATTAATAGTATAATAATTTATCATAACAATAATAAGTATCTTAATTGTACGTAACATTGCACATCTTTAATTTTGCTATTCTTGAAGTTATAAAAAATCACAAAACCAAAGCTTAACAAGCAAAAAATCCATGCAAAGTTTTCATGGATTGTGCAATCTTGAAATACATACTGGTACTGTAAATGCAAGGAGTTAGAATCGCAAAAAGTACTTGATGAAGATGATAAACAACATGTACAGCTATGTATTGCAATAAATGTTAACCACTTATTATGGTAGGTTTTATAAAATATGTACATGGCAGTAGTTACATGTAGGAAAGTTGAATAGTGGATGGACCCACAAAATAACTTCAAGAGCCAATCTATCATTCACCAGCAAGTTCTTTTTTTGTCTTCTGATAAACAAAACAAACTTCCAAGGATGTTTTGGAACATTTACGGTTATTGATTCACTCTATGATTAAAATAATGTACCTTGTCTTAGCTCTATCCAGCCTGCAGGGATGAGGGGAGCAGAAGGGAATCTGAATGCATTTTTGTCACTCTCCCAAACTATTCTTAACAATTTTGAAGGATTAAGAATTAATTGAAAAACTAAAATCAAATGCAATGACTTTCTAAGATTTTTAGCAATGGTACAACTCTCAAAACTGGTCAAAATAGACTAGTCAGCTATCCATGGAAAGGCAAAGGTTATACTAAACTCCTTGAACGACAAAACAAGTACAAGCTCAGAGGATTATCTAACAAGATCTTTAACTTCTTAACTGCAGCCTGCATGGAAAAAACGCAAATCGAGAAGTAGAAACAATGTCAGTTGATTTAAAGACATTTGTTGTAACTTAATTTAAGAAAAATGTGCCAACTATGCAATCATAAAATTACTTCTTTCCTTTTTTGATTTTATTAAAAAGATTAAATTTTATTGCAACACAGAGAAACATTTGCACACATGTAGTTTTAGTTTTGATAGTGGTCAGTGTCACCTCTCTCCTTTTACATGGAACATAAAATTTGTTGCTCCAACAGCCAAAACGTCACCAATAGAGAGTCAGCAGTAGATCTTACAAATGCCCACCCATAAGTTAAATTCATTTGATAAAACTATAAATTAACCGAAAGCACCATTCTTCATTTTATATTACTGTCAGAGTACTGAATTTAGATAGAACATTTATCAAGATCACACTAAAAGAATTTCTAATAATATGATTCTGATTCTGATTTTGAGAATCAAGCTTTCAAACATGAATTGTTAGTTAGCACGATTAGACAACTTCTGCTGATAAATGCACTGAAAGATAGCAGAATATATAGCAGTTTTCTAAAGTTGCAATATGCTGAATTACAATTGTATTGTTTGGGTATTTACTCTTTAGGTCAAGTACTCTTCCAGCATCTGGCGATTCGGTTGCTGAAAGCTGATCTTTCACTTTCTCCTTGTCATCAGGATTAACCAGCTCATAGATGCTTTTGTTGATCCATTCACTCTGAAAAGACATTGCCAGGGAGTAAACAAAAACCAGTGGTCAACATGGATATGGGTAACAAACAGTGGTAACCAGGGACATTGTCAAGGGGTAACAAACAGTGGTCACTGGGAACATTGTCAGGGGGTAACAAACAGTAGTAGCCAGGGACATTGTCAGGGGGTAGCAAACAGTGGTCAGCAGAAACATTGTCAAGGGGTAAAAACCAGTGGTCACCAGAAACATTGTCAAGGGGTAACAAGTAGTGGCCACCACGGACATTGTCAGGGGGTAACAAACAGTGGTCACCAGGAGACGTTGTCTGGGGGTAACAAACAGTGGTCACGAGGGACATCATCAGGGGGTAACAGTGGTCATCAGGGACATTGTCAGGGGGTAACAAACAGTGGTCACCAGGAACATTGTCAGAGGGTAACAGTGGTCACCAAGGACATTGTCAGGGGGCAACAGTGGTCACCAAGGACAGTGTCAGGGGGTAACAAACAGTAATTACCAGGGATATTGTGAGGGGGTAACAAACAGTGGTCGCCAAGAACATTGTGAGGGGGTAATAGACAGTGGTCACCAGGGATGTTGTCAGGGGGTGACAGACAGTGGTCGCCAAGAACATTGTGAGAGGGTAACAGACAGTGGTCACCAGGGACATTGTCAGGGGGTAACAAACAGTGGTCACCATGGACATTGTCAGGGGGTAACAAACAGTGGTCACCAGGGACATTGTCAGGGGGTAACAAACAGTGGTCGCCAGGGACATTGTCAGGGGGTAACAAACAGTGGTCACGAGGGCAGTCAGGCAGACAGACAGATAATATGTCATAGATGAATTTTCTCCTACCTGCGGCTGACCCAGAACAGGTGTGACTGAATCTGACACATACACAATGCATCCAGTGTGGCAATTCACTACGAAAAGGAAGCCATCAGCAGCCTGAAACAGTATTGGCCAAATACTGAATTTAGAAATTTTACAATAAATTTTGCAAGTAGCTAACAGTTATGCTCAATACATGAAAACTGACAAACCTCCAAAATCAAATGTTTCAGCTCCTGATCTGACAGGAATGAGGGTTTGTAGTTAAGGTCTTGGGGAGATGAACCTGTAAAGATTTGAAACAAAAATAGATCACAGAATAACTCCTGAGCTCTCTCAGCCTGGATTTCTACTTCTTAATGAGGTTCTTAATTGATTTTGTCTTTGCATGAGGTTAAACATTTATGTTATTTAAATAACACAAGGCATTAGTAACACACACCTCGTAAAGTCTTCATATAGTTTACTGCCATTCTCAGCACTGTGAGTTTGTCAGGTTTGCGTGCCAGGCCGTTACAAGAAGGGACCATGTCCGACAACTCATTTATGTAGGCATTCATCTTGTTCCGCCTTCTTCTTTCAATTTCACTGTGGTTTTCCCTGATTAACATGAAAAAGTTCAGCAAATAAGCCATCAATAAAAGATCTTCTTTCAAGATGAAAAATAATAGCGCAATGTTTACAACTTTTTTCATAGTTTTAGTTTTTTGAAGTTGTACATACTGTCTAGTGTATTTAGGTCTAGTCTGCAATGTTATACAAGTTTTAAATCTGGTTAAGTGCAATAATTCATCACAATTGTGTGTTCAGATTTGCCTCGAATAAACTGGATATTTTTAATAAATGATTTCCAAATCAGTCTACAAATTGGAAAGAAATTCTCAGCTCAATTTTCTTTTAAATGTTTCCAGACAAGTGGATTGAAACTATAAATTTTCATTTTTAATAATCATGATTAGACCATAGAATCCCACATTGAAACCTCCCTGTTTTCAACTGCCCCTCCCACAGATATTATTCCAACCATTTGCCAATGAAGATAGTTTTATTATTCTGAATAATTTATTAACCCAACCAGATATAAGTAAGCTGCCTGTTTATAAGTACATCTCCTGTCTAAGTGTGTTCCAGTTGTTCCAGTCGCTCATTATAAGTTTTATAGATATTTTTGAAATAAAATCTCTGTTTATTGTGATGCATAGCAAATGTTTACACTGTAATAGATGTATAGATCTCTAAATTTATAGGTACGTTAGCTTTAGTTTGTTTTTCAGATATCTATTATCTTGTTATTTCAAAACATTTATTACTTATTCTGCTTATAAGCCCATCTGGTTATAACCCCCCCTCCCCCCCCCTCAACATGTTATTTTTTAAGCCAGCACAAAACCCCTTATGAAGCAACATTAGTCCAGGTCTTTAATGTGGGATTATATGGTATCTTTAGACCTCTAAACAATATTTCATTAGTTCATAAAATTTGTGACAAAAATATAGAACTTGACTAAAGTTTTGAAAGTCAAGCTTACAAAAATGCACATTTTTCTACTAAAAACTAAAACTCTATGCAAGCAAGTAATTGTAACAAAAGTGTTGGACATCTTGAAGATAATTACTTAAAGTACAATCATGTAATACGAGTTTACAAGTGTTTTCAAATATTTAAATAATTAGGAGGACCACAAGCTTAGTTCTATAAAATGAAGCTGAGGTGAAGCACTTAAAACATTTTTATAAAAACTTTTGAGAAATGGATTTCAACACTGAAAATGTAGAGAACTTGCAATAAAAACAACCTTATGTTCTTCCAAATACATGTATGGCCCACAAAAAGATTAAATTGAAACTACCTTTAAATCTAAAATTTCTTAATAATATTATATATATCATTATTAGTAGACACTGTTTTGAGTAGCTTAAATGCCAAAAGAAAATCTTGACTGAACAATTAAGTCTTTTTAATCGAAAACTTGTATTAATTAAATATTTTTAAAATTTGGTTGAACATATCCTTAACTGCAAAGCTGTTCACTTTTTCTGATAAGTCTGTATCTTTAGAATCAGTGAAAGTTTCCGGCAATTCTAGTTTCAAATAAAAGTTGATATTCCAGTCTTACTCTATGGTCTTTTTCCAATTTTACGTCTTAATTTACTGAAGATTTATCTAATAAGCATACCATTTAACAATTTTTGTAGAAATACTCTTTTGGTTAAAAAAACATATATCTTTTTACGCGTAATAAAGATATTAAACACATGAAATTTTACTAATTCGAACAATAAATGAAAGTCTAAATTTAGCACTTTTTTTAATGTCTCTCCCTACAAATCAAATTGAAATTTGGTCCCTTTTTCTAACCCATCCGCCAGCAATTTGGTGTCTTTATTTGACATATTTGTCGACAACTTTAAATCGAAATTTGGTACCTTTTTCTGATCTCTCACCAACAAGTACATGTATATATCGAATTTGGTTCTTTATATGAACTATTTGTCGACAGCTTCAAATCAAAATTTAGTACCTTTTTCCAACCTTTCTTGGCTTCCCCATGGGATTTCCCGCCAAATGTTCAATGACATACTCGTAGAGATTGTGTTAGCACACTGCATTTTACTCTCTGTGCATGTGAAGGATCATGAGGTTTTGCAAATAGCATACATACTAAAACTAAAAGTGTTTCATTTGGGACCGAGAAGTAAAACTTGAAGAAAATTTATTGACAATTTCGAGTTTGTCAATGTCAATGATTTTGCGACTCGACCGGGATTGTCTATATATTCATTCCCAAGAAGGGGAAATTGTGCTTCCTGACAATGAAGTGATGGAATGTTCAAAGTTGAGCAGGGTCAGCACAAGAAATTTACAGTGCTTTGTTCAGAAAACCCCCTTTTAACCTCAGGAAAAGCTTCTACAAGAATCTCCCTTATCTGCTTATGCATTTTGTTTTCCTGAACAAGTTCTCTGATCAGTGGTCTCTATATTGGCTTCTAGGAAGTTCATAAATTTAAGATAAAAAAAACAAAGAAGTCACGTCTGTGCTTCGTGTGACATCCGCTTCGCTGAGGTTGTCGGCAGTGAGGTTGGAAAAAAACGGTACCAAATTTTGATTTGAAGTTGTTGACAAATAGGTCACACAAAGTGACCAATTATCGATTTGTTTTTGTTCGTGAGAGATCAGAAAAAGGTGCCAAACTTCAGTTTGAAGTTGTCGACAAATAGGTCAAATAAAATGACCAAATATCGATTTGTACTTGTTGGCGAGAGATCAGAAAATTGAAAAAGGTACCAAATGTTGATCTGAAGTTGTCGACAAATGGGTCAAATATGTTACCAAATTGCTGGCGGAGAATTAGAAAAAGGTGCCAAACTTAAATTTGATTTGTTGGAAGAAACATTAGAAAAAGGTACGAAATTTAAAACTTCATTAATTTTATTGTAAATATTAGTAAAATTTCATGCATTTAACATCTTTGTTAGATGTAAAAAGGTATGTTTTTTAATCAGAAGAGTACTTTTACAAAAATAGTAAAAAGGTATGATTTGGTAAATTTTCAGTAAATTAAGAAGTAAAACTGGAAAGCAGGCCCTAAAGTAAGAACTGAGAACCAACTTCCATTTGAAACTAGAATTGCCGGAAACTTTCACTGATTCTTTAGCTTTGTTATTAACTATGATTATTATTTTCACAGGCAGGCAAGGGTCGAAACTTTCTACGAACTTCTAAAGTTTTAATTTCACAAGTTTATTGTTGTGTGACTTTCTTCATTTTTGTGGTCCAGTAGCAAAACTGATTGGCACAGAAACAAAAATTCAACCTTGTATTCAATAGCAGATGGCACTGAGTGCTTCACACAACATGCACATCAGAAAACAACAAATTTGAACAACTTGAATTTCAATTTACAAAATTAATATTTTAATTGCTTCAGGTCTTCAATTTCTTTAAACTGCTTTTAATTAATTGCTTTAAAAGCAACATAAAGCAAGTTTTCTGTGCTATACAGGAAACAAATTCACATGTATTTACAAGGTCTTTTAAAAGTACTCAAATGAATCCTCAAAGAACATTTTTTAAAAGCAAAAGAATATTGTATTGATTTTTTTTGTTAAATGTTTCACCAAAGTAAGTAAGGCCAAGTTTAAAAAAAAAAAGTTTCCTGTCCCTCCCCCCTCTTTTTTGCCTGCCTGCTATTTTTTATTATTATTATTTTTTTTAAATCTAAAAGTTCCTTTAGCAAGGAAAACCTGATTCTGCTGTAAAGTACAAACAGTAAATAAAATCGCTTTTGATGAGTTGATGTGTAAATAAAATATGTAACAACTGTATGAGACTTAATCGTCAGGGACTGCTGCCAAATTAAAACCAGTGTGGATGTTACAGAATTGATAACCTTGCTTCCCAGGTTTCTGCTTTCACGAAGTTAAAGTCTGCATGGTTTCATATGTTCTGATCAAGGAAAGGTTGCAAAGCAGAACCACAGCACCTTCAAGCCAAAACAGTGTTTGAGAAATAAATGAGTTACTATTGGAATAAATTGTTCTGCTTATATTTTGAACATTGCAATATTATTTTGAATTCAGTTAAAGTTTCCAAACAACAAAGGCAGCCAGTACACGCTTAATTTTTATAGGAACAAACTTTACAAGAACACCCAGTCTGAGATTTTCCCAGAAATTAAGAACAAGCTACATGTAAGAACAATTACCCAGCTGAAATTTTGATCAGAAAAGTTTATAAATTTTTTTTTATCCATGAATACATAATGTCTTAATGAGGTATACTTGACTGTACTGAGAGACCTGTCAGAATTAGCTGGTTTATCGAAGGTTGGAGGAATGACGTGACATCTCCGGACTCTGTAATACTGTATGACTGGACAGTTTCAAATGTTTTTGCATACAGCAGGATAAAATATAGGCAAACATGTTTTTCTTAGCGTTATTTTGTTGTTCAAAAGAAATAAGAACAATTTAAGAACAACTTGAGGCTAAAGTTACCCAAAAATTAAAGAACAGCCCCTCAATTTTTGTGGCTAAAAATTTTTGTTCCTAAACTGATTTCCAAAAGCTTTGTTTGTTAACACATCTTTTGACCCTAATTAGGTGATGCCATGGCTGATGATATCATCAAAGTAACAACAAAAAAAGGAATTTTTCGCTTAAAATGTGACTTTTATCATCTAAATACTGACAAATTCAAATATGATTATTTCTTACAATTTTGTATATTCCATCCGCTAAATGTTGTTTTCTCACAACCTTCAGTGATTGATTCGGGAATTTGAAGATTTGAAAATCTAAAATGGCAGCCAAAGCGATGTTATTTATTTTGAAGTGGTTGCCATGAAAACCAATTGAACACCATGTACTTTCAATTAATTGAAAGTACAATAAAAGTTCTTTACATACACCAAATATCAAGTCAATTGGATGAAAGGTGTCAAAATTTGAGGGGGGTTCCAATTGACCCCCCCCCCCCTTATGCATTTGTGTGGCGTTGTTTTCCTTTAATGCATTTATGGGGTTAAAGATACCCCAAGCCTCAAGCCCTAACAATTCCAATTTTAGACCAATATTTTAATTTGAACCGTTAACTTAAATATCAAAAACAAGAACGAGGTTTAAAAAAAATCTGAGGCTGAACTTGCCAATATAACTGACATTTAGCCCTTGGACTATTAATAAAGTACCATATTAATGATTTATGAATCTAAGTGAAAATGGAACACTAACTAGCAACTGGAATCATACTGAACATATGAGATCAAAGGTCATGTTACATGTTTCTTGTGCATCTTTACAGATGGTACCTGGGTCCTGTCTTATAACGAGAAACCAGCTGACTTACATGTAGGTGTAAGTGCTATACATTAAGAAACAGGTCAAAGTTGATTTTTTTTGAGTTGTCAGATTTATTTAATATTCTAAGTACTAAGAGATGAACATGATTCTTGATTGAAACCATGTTATGTCACTTTCTGTACAACTAAAAGCTACAACATAATTGAATTACAGTACAGCATGTACTGTAATACTGCAAAAAAACAAAAGCCACATTATATCTTTGCAAGCCTGCAAAAGCAAGTTGTTGCCAAAAAATATATACAGTCACGCCTTTATTAAATAAAGTGTTTTGCATTTGAAAAACTAGAAAAAAAAACTTGGTAAAAAATGTACTTGTTAAAATATTAAGAATAATAATTAAAAGCTGCTTTTTGCAAGAAAAAAATACGAAACTTGTTCAACATTCAGACAAGAAACTCATAAGGCAAATACTTGATGTTTATCAACTACATTAAAACAAGATCACTCAAAGATCACAGCACTCAAGGCAATTCTTCACAGGAATCGGTACACCTTGTTTTAGTTTATTAAATAAAGTTATTAAATTAATATTAAGTGCAACACCAGCTTCATTTTAAGAAACTCAAAGGTCTCAATATCTGATAAGAATTTCAAACTTCCTTTCAATCACACAATTGACACAATTATTGATGATCAATAATTTGATTCATGTACTAGATCATAATTAGAAGTGTGTAGAATGTGGGCCAAATCAAGTCTGATCATGTAACCATGCTCTTACAAAATAATTCCGGTAGTCATAGAATTGAAACAAATAAATATTGCTTGCCTTTCTTGTTCACTTTTCTTGCTACAAGAAAATGATAAGACAATACTTTAATCAACAAGAATGGAGGAATGAATGAATGAATTGGGAGTGAAAAAATGTTAGTCATACTGTGACAGGAGCAAAACAATTCAAACTCCAAGAAAATACAGAAAATGCTTCAAAATTACTGTCAGTTAGGCAACAAAAAATATTGTATCCTGAATTTAAAATGTACACATTTTCTTAAACTAAAACAATTGCAGGCTTACAAAGAGACAATGCTGCAGTGTGCATTAATTCTCTGCCACATGCAGTTTTTTACTGAAAACTTTCAGAACTACTATGTCTACTTACTGTGCAGCTGTGAAAGTCAAGAACATGATTTCAAATTTTAATTTTGTGGAATACATGATTGTATGTTGTTGAGACAATGAAGGATCTGTGAGACATTAAGATATAGGTCCTTTAGAGCTACAAAATAATTAAACTGCACCAGCCAAATCAATGGGCAATGATATTGTTAATAATTAAATTAACCATTCCAAACTCGAATGCGGCCTTTGATAAGAACTTCTCTCGAACTGTAGCCATCTAACAATCATGCTCTTTCCTTTTAAATGAACTAAGCAGTTTAACATTAATCATTTTTGGAGATTATGTGTCCTTGTCCTTGTCCATTGCTTGGGCACAGACTTTTTGTCTGATTGGCTAAGGAAAAACTTAGTTTTTCAAAAATATCATGGTTTACATAATAGACACATGCAGAAAATATTTTTCTTCAAAATACTTCATGATAAATTATTAAAAATAATTTTAATTAGCTTAAAAAGACACTGTCTTGTAACAAACAAAACTCTATGCTTTTTACAAGGTCAGTATTAATACAAATTAAACAATGAAAAAACAAGAAGTTACTAAGTACAGGGGCCCATCTTCGCAGTCGTCCAATCGTACGAGACCACAAAAAATTTGTGCGGACGATTGACAAAGATCGATTGCTTGTCCGTATTGACGAGTATAAGATTGGAAATAGTTTGATTGATAACCGAATCAACAGATTCTTGTTACTTTAGACTTTTCTCCAAAATAAAGCATTTATGTAAGCGTCTGCAAATATTCCATACACACTCGTGTAGCTTACACGTCGGTGCAGCCATGTTGGATTATTTGCGGTATTTCTCATTGGTGTAGGACCGCGGGCTCAGTTTGCATGCTTTGCCTCATGGGAAAAAGACGAGACGAAGCATCACGTTATGTGTTTCTCACGCGCTCTGCCTGCCAAGCGCGAAATACGTGGAAGTATTTAGAAGGCGTTAAGCTGCCACAAAAGAAAAAACAAAAGACAAGTGAAGAAAGAAAAGAACAGCAGGCAAATTATGAAAAACAATCAAGAAACCGATTGTTCCTTGAATCCTGGAAGAGTGGCCGTCCATGATTGCAGTTTGATAAAGAAAAGTCGGCCATGTTCTGCAGCACCTGCGTTGAGGCTGCCGAAATTGACCCTTCAGTTCGATCCCAAAATGTCTTTATTACTGGTTGCACGTCAGCGAGAATTCACAGTGTGAAGATACACAAAGGCTCGGCAAACCACGTCAAAGCTGGTAAGGTTGTTTATGCCAAGCATAATCCAAAGCAAACTGTGGCATACAAGATCGTGTCCACATTAACTAAAGCTGTGATGGAGAAGCAATCGAACATGGTGAGAACGTGCCATGCCTTGGCAGTCAAGAACAGGCCATAGTCAGACTTTGAGTGGCAATGTGAGGTTAGATGAAGCAAAGGGAATCGAAATTGGTGGTACATATCGAACCGCTGAGTATGGAAAGTGCATAAATGATAATAAAGTTAAACATGAAATGACTTAAGTTTAGTTGTTGTACTTGGATTTAGTAATGTTTCAAAATTAAGAAAGTTTGGTTGGGCAAGTAAGTTTTCATAACAACAAGTATCAAATTGGGCTTACTTGCCCACCAGGCAAGTTTAAAATATGACGAAGATGGGCCCCTGTAAGTACTGTCAGTATCAATACAAAACTAACATGAATAATAATAAAATGATTAAAACAAAAATTAATAACAGAATTTTTTTCATAATTTAAAACAGTCAACTTTTAAAAAGTGTTTTGCAAAAAGCAACAACTAACATGCAGTAGTCTCGCAACCTCTCAACTACCCTCAAGACTGTTTGAGAGACTCTGAAGATTGTTTCTTTTGTAGTCATAATGCTGCCAGAAGAACTAAAAATCAATCCTTCCATTCTGAACAGAGAAAATGCATATTTTAAAATACAATGCATGAGTAAGACTACTTTTGTGGTGAATGTTGGTTGATATTGAGTTACCAATAAAACTGAACAGTTTATATGCTATTAACTGAAACAAGCAAGAAAATAAACAGTTAAACAAAAATTGTATAAAATTGAAGATTATTTTAATTAACTTAAGTTTCAATCCTTACATTTACATACAATTTTATAGTATTAAAAATTATAGTGATATATTAAAAAGTACTGGCCTTTAAAAAGTAAAGCATTCATCTCAGTGAGAATTGGATATTGAATTACAAAATAATGCTCCATATATTGAAGACACAAATGTATTGATCTCTATAGAAATAGAAGTACTAGAACTATAAGTACTAATTATTAGACAGTAGAAAATTGTTATACAGTGTAATGGAAATAGAGACAATATACATAAACTATTTTCTTTGTAATATTTTTCAGATTAACGAATACTGAAGAAACAGGTTTGTCAATGAGAGGCATGCGATTGTACGCACAGGCCTTGTCAAATGCCTAAAAGATGTGGAGGGTCCACCGCACGCCTTGGAAGATTGTAATCTTGCACAACCTGGAGAAAGTCCTTTTCAAGGATTGAATAGTGCATATACTTGTTTTCAAATTTCAGATAAAATGAGAAATATGTCTCAATTATGTATATTAAGTGAGTATATTACCAAGACCTAGTTCCCATTTAAAAATGTTCAAAATTGTTGACAAATAGAGTTCGGGTCTTAAGGTTATTCAAAGAACACCTGACTTTGAGTAAGCATCATAAAGCACCACAATTTAGCTATTAAATAAATTAGTAAATTTTAGATTTGATTAAAAAAAAAAACTTTCAACAAACAGGATTGTCAAAACAAACTTGCAAAAACAACAAGTTTGGCCTTATAGTGCAACCTGAACATGAAATAAAAAATTGCCCAACTATCTAAAACAATATCATGTGGGTAATGTAAGCAAGCTACACATTGTTCTTCCTACTTTTATGAGTGGGCTTCTTTCTTCAAGAGAAAAACAATTATTATTAATTCGACAAAACTGATTCAAGTGTACGAATACTGTACTATCAGTGCTTCCATAATTATTCGTGAGGTGAGTGATTCCTTTGCTTGCTGTCACATAGGCAAAATCAATCCGAGTCACTTGCTTAAGCAAAAGATCACTCGCCTCATCAGAGAAATATCTCTTCTCAGACTTAAAAAATTTCCCATCTAAACAGCCTCTAAAACATGTTGATATCCAGGTGTGCTGTTCTGTACAATCTTTGTCTTGGGCTGACTGAGCTGCTGTTTAAAAGTCCAAGGTGATTGTATCCTAAATTTATTTCTTGGGCACCAGCAAAATTTGTGCCTACAAGTGTTTTTGAGCAGACTAGCTTGGATACAGAAACAGTCATCATCTTTAGGCTTCCTTAAAAACTAGAACTCTAAAATACTGCTTACAAGTGTGCAATACAACAAATTTCACAGGTTTTCTGTTGGGAAAATAGTTTTGTTCTACGAGGGCAAACCACTGACTACTTAATTACTTTCAAGGGTGTAGTTGGTCCATAGGTTAAGGGGGGTGGGGGAGGGGGGAGTACCAGTAAACGTAAATTGGTGCATTTTTCTTAAAAATTTGAAATCTTGGATTACTGGTTTTTAATAGAGAACTGAGATATTTTCTGCCGATTAACAGATCCTTTTGACAGAGTAAATTTCGATTGGGCAAATTCATTTGACCACAATGAGGAATTCACTAAGATTTTTGATTCAGACTTTAACAAAACTATTTACACATACGGACTGACAAATTTTGTGAGTGCCTTTCCATCCCTCCCTCAAACCCTTTCACATACTAATAATTTTAAAGTTATGGTTTTGTAAGTGGACAAATTGAAGACACCAACAATCAATTTTATTTGAACTAAATTTATATACACGTAAATGTGAACACTGATAAAAATTTTAGAACTACTTGTATAGCGAGCTCTTGGTTTTATATTTTTGCCAAAAAGAAAAAAGACAAAGAAATTCAAGGAAGATTGGGCAACACGTACAGTATAAATGAATAAGCGAGAAACTATGAATCTTTTAATTGAATGTAATGCACCTGTTATGATGTACGGGTAAAGTTAAGTACAGCATTCAAGTGGCTTCTTAAAAACCTTGCCATGCTAATGGTTTCCTTATTCATTTCTATTTTTTTTTTCAGGCGATAGCAAAAAGTTAACTTTATGTATTCATCAGTGCAGTCAGTCTCGACTGTTTGTCACTTTGCTTCGTCTGGAAAATCTAAGATCTGCAGTTGCGCAATAAAAAGCTATCTAATAATCTTCACATACAAAAGTCTGCCGTGACTGAACCCTACCGCCACTTTCTCTGATTTACCTTGCAAATCTTTCCTTGACATTTTCTGGATCGCTTTGTCTGTTGGCAGAAAAGAAAAACTCTGTTTAAATATAATGGCGAGAGCCACACATGAATGAATGTGTTATCACTTAATTTCCCCAGTGGATTGTATTGTGTGAAAGCCGACAGCACACCATATTTTCTCCACACCTTCATACACGCAACCAACACAGACAACCGGCTTTCAGCCACGAAAGACTTTTCATCAAAGTCTTGCAAACCCCGTTTCACAAACGACTCGCGTTTTCGAAATGAAAACATGAAGTTGTTTGCTGACTGTAACGGCTAACGCATTCTCTTTTGCGCTGATCACTGCACAGCGAGTCGCATTGTCTATCAAGACCTCAAACTGAGACCAAAATTCTGTTATTATGTTTTTGTTTGTCAGTCAAGCTAGTGAAGAACCTGAACGACAATTAATAATACTTTTGGACATTATTTTACATTACCATCAATCTGCGAATGCAAAAACTGGAAAAGGCGAGAAGACCCTACCTCGCCATTTTACTTTCCGGTGATTCGTTGTCGTCGTCATCAGAAATGTCTTCTCTGCAAACGGAAAACAGCTTATATTAGGCAGATTATTTTGCATACACTGCATTGTGTTGAGATTAAACGAATACCAACTGTAATCGACATTTGTTCAGTGAAGTTCCCAACCCGAGTCACATTACTTTGCAAACAAGCAACAGACGGCCCGAGGGGCAATGTAGTTGTACGTAAAATTACAGCACAGCTCGACTGCGATGTAACTTTGTGTAACACTATTAGTTGTTTGGTACTTACTCTTTCATGATAAAATTTGCTCGTCTCTTGCGTAAACGACCATGGGATGACTTGTCCATCAATCCATCCTCTAAACATAAAAGTAACGCTCAGATTGTATTGTCTCTAGAAGCAACCTCCTTCCACCGAGATTTAACTCTGTTGACGTGAGCGAGCTCAACAAACACGAATTCTCGATCACAAACTTCGAACACAAACAGGAAACACTGCTTACCTTCAGAATGAGACTCTGCCATATCTTCTACAAAGAAAACCGCAGATTATAGTAATATGTTGGTTCTCCCTTCTGTCCACGCAAATCGCGTATGATTCTAAATCTCCAGGGCAAAAAATGAAACACGGAGAGAGCTGCCTGCCAGGCGAACACACATCAGCACAGGGTCCGTGAATGATCACAACAACGCGACAATGATTGACGCTATTAAACCCAACTGCAAAACACAAAATGAAAATACGACGCTCACAAACACGAAGGCTTCTCCTTTTGAGAGTTCTTCTATTCAAATATCTTTAAACTCAACAGTTTCGCATCGACTGAAACAAGGACAAAACCAGACAGAAATGGGCTCCAGTTGCTTGACAGATTTTAACCAATGAAAACCCGCGTTGAATCGCTGCTTCAGAAAAACACTCCGTGTGTCTCACTGACCAATCAAAGCGTGCGTTAGTATTACGGTATTGAACAAAAAGTTTTTCATATGCAAAAGAAAACACTAATTTCGAGCTTTTCAAAACGAAAAATCACAAAGACAGTATCACCAAAACGTTCACAATGTTAATATAAGCTTTTCACCATTCACGTAAGTTGCACATTTTGTATCCGTTACACGCTACATCACTTGAGGGGTCATGAAAAAGCGTGCGTGCATGATATGCCTGACCAGCCTGTCAGTATCCGGTACTGAAATGTAAATAACTTGACTGGCAGAAATTTTGTCATGAAATCTATATTCACGAAAAGGATTAAACACGATAACTTACTTCATCTAAGAAGCCGCAGAGCATCAAAACTTAAATAAAATAGCTTATCTGCCTTTTAAATTCAACCCGAGAACAGCGAACGAAACAGTGGAATTAAAAATTTCGGAAAGCAGGAAGTCGTAGAAATTCAGAAATTACCGCAGTCTTGTTACATATTTTGAAAACACAATGGGGTCTAGACAAATCTACGAATCACGAACATGACTGGTGAAAATACCCCAGAGATGAAAAGTGAAAGAAACTGGTCAGTACGACTCTCAATTTTAGAACCACAAAACTACTGCAATATATTTTATTAAAGTTTTTATGTGTCAGCAAGAAAGGAAGTAGAATACTGCAATTAACTCTACGTGATAAGCAAACTTGACTTAATTGATCTTCATTGTAACATGTCCCCTGATCTACTGCGCAATTTCTGTAAGAAATTCTAAACATAACAATTTTTTTGAACAAAAATAGTAGAATTCCATAATAATCAGGGTCGTAGCTGAGGGAGTTATTAAATATCTGAACAAGCAAACAAGATTTCGAAAGTCTTGAAAGGCTACATTTTGTTCTATACGTGCCGTAAGTTGGGGAAAGCCAGGGTCACGTCTCAACTATCACTGAGCCTAACACAAATTAAAACATGTAATACCGTATTCTATTCTGTATTCCGACAAGCAACAATTCTAACATTTACACTTGAATGGCGCTCCGGTAAAACTTTGGGGGGTGGCACAGCTACAAGCACGGTTTCCAAGATCGGCCTTTGTTTTGTTCGCCTTCGAGGCAAAATGACTGGTGAGAAAGTTTGTTTATAGTGTTTCTAAGGTTACCGGTAGTAAGATGGAGGCTTTCAAATTGTGTGTAAGTGGGAACTTGCCATTTGTTAAAGATAAATTGGTCCTTTATTGTAAACTCTGTAAAACTGGCTCAATTTAAAGGTAACTTCATATCCCTTTCCGCAAAAACGTTGCATGAGACAGAAAAACGGTCCAGATGTTGAAACTGCTAAGAACTCGTCTAACTACGACTAACAGTATAAAAAAGGAACATCCATTTCTATACAATTTGATTATAGCACTGAAAACCTGATGTTAAAACATCCGTTAGAGAGAAAAGCAAATTCACATTTCGTGTTAGCTGATTCTCAGTGGTACACAGCCTGGCGCCGGTGAGTTTTGTCAAGGCTCCATGTATGAACAGGAATGAACGCATATTTAGTAATACACAACATTAATGATGAACCGTGAAACAACCCCAAACAATGGCAAAAAAATGCGACTGAGATTTTGAAGTATACTTAAGAAAACATCCTTACTAAGAAAGAGGCGCTTAAATTATGTATATATTTTTTTTAAAATTTGTAAATACTCGCGGATTCTAAAAAGTCCGGAAAGCTATAAAATCAAGTAATGTTCAAATCTGTATTATAATATCCCCAGGACTTCTATGAAGGTGAGTGACCTTGCACGTGTTGTTTGACCTGACGTCATTGCATAGGATCACGTAGTTCCGGGACGGAAGTCCTAACACTTGCAAATTGAAACTGTACAGACTACTATGATGTTTCTGAAATAAAATGCAAATCAGTAACTGTTCATCAGTAGGATA
>JAOBRG010064448.1:6425-20501 GCA_027574985.1 Umimayanthus nakama | reverse complement strand
TACTGCTTCATTGCCAGCTATTTAATGATAAATGTTTAAGTAACACTATGTTTTACCTTACAAGAAACAACCACGGAAATGGAAAACAACATGATGTTTAAAAGTTTCCTGCTATTTATGTGTCAGCTTCATGAATGAACTCCTTATGAAATGTGCGTAAATTTTAAGCAACAACTGTTTGATTCGATTTCTTGATGCGTTGATGGTGGTAATGGCTTTGTTTTAAGCACTGATAAGCGGTAAATAACTTTAATAGTGATTGTATTCCTATGAAGATTTTGTAGAGTAATGTCATTCGAAATTTATAATTCAAAGCTCGCGCGTTCTGGGCAACTGATCTATTGTTTTATTCTAACAGCTGAATAATAGTTATTGCTAATGAAGCAATTTGATCTTCGCTGTTCAAAAAACGCAGCGAGGCGTTGTAATCGTTTGTGGAACTGCTGTAAATTTGCATAATAATGATTATCCTATGTAAGCAAAAATTGCGACACTTGTGGCTGTGGTCAAACAACTTTGGCTTGTCAGTTTTTGGATGAAACTTTACATTCCAAATCATGCCAAGTTCAACCAATGAATCAGAACTTCGTTCTCTGGTATGTATTATGGCTTAACGATGTTATAAGTGGACGTGGAACTCAAGTTATGTCGAACAGTGTGGAATTGACCTTGTAATAATTCTAGCAAACCTTTAAATAGACCCGTTTCACTTTCGTTTTGTTCACTTGCTACAAGACCAAGTCAAAACTAGTTTCCTTTACAGTTTGCTCTATTCGGTTTCCAAAGATCTGAATTGTTTTTAGGACGACTAAAGACGTCCTTGTCTAAAAATTCATTATGGTGAGACGAGTGTTTCGTTGTGTTAGATACTGCTTCATTGTAGTAGGATCACAAAAGTAGTCCTAGCGGTCTTACCGTTTCATTATTGTTTGTAATCTTCGGTTTAAGTGTACGTGCCTGTGTTTTCCTATTTTGTTTTCATTGCGACTATACCTTGCCATATGGCCTGCGCGCATACTGAAGTGCGAGTTAAGATGAGTTATTTCCTGCTAGTAGGGAAGGCCAGCTAAGGCGAATTCTGGGAAACATTAACTTGAAGCCCTTTATGCGAGATAGGACGAGTAATAGTTAGTAAAGGGAGACTCCCTCTACTAACTATGGACGAGTTAAGGCGTATTAGATGAAACTTGAAGGGAGAAAGACTTTCGAGTAAAGGCGAGCTTATGCGCGAGTCCAGGCAATTTTTATACTCTGGTGCAGAAACTTGCCTTGACTCGCATAAGCTCGCCAAAGTAGGCCTGTGCGTTATTGTATGGTGCCTATAAGTATGGTTTACTGAGATTTATACCTTTGTTTTTCTATCTCTATTGCTTCCAGGCTTGAACTTCTATATATTAACTTGTTTTAAAGTTATTCTTATCTCGCTTTTCCATATGTCCGTTTAAAACAACAGGTATTCACCGTCCAAGGCCAAAACCGCCAGGTAAATTACTTAATTATGTATTTAAACTAGGTGTTCAATCTTTCACGTTATTCCACTTAGTGAAAAACACCTGAACTGCTAATGCGTGTGGGGGAGGCGGGAAGGGGAGACAACGGGGACAAAAGACGATGGGGACAGTATTTTGTTCAGGGGCTTGAGTTTGGAGGGGGAGTTTTTTTAATCCCTAATCACATTCTTCATTATATTTTTTGTGTTGAGCAAATATGCCAAAAGTGTAAATAAGATAAAGAAGCACAACAGAGAAAACCCAAATCTAGGTGTCCTCCCAAACTCCGTTTTCTTTTTGTTGTTGTGGTAAAAATATATCTGGCTTTAAAATTAATTAAAATGTCTTTCCGAAGTCAAAGGACGCTGGTTACGTATTCCTGGAGGCTTGAAGCAGATTGACACTGGATATTCTCGTGCCGTGTGGGGTGTCAGCAAAAACGGTGCGATCTGGAAATTGCGAAAGAACAGAAGAAGTTGGAGAAGGATTCCTGGTGGTTTGATTCATGTCTCTTCCGGAGAAGGAGGAACGTGGGGAACCAACAAGGCACAGCAGATCTGGTACCGATGGGGTGAGTGCCAAGCTACTAAAGGAGAAATATTCTGAAACAATTGAAGAATGTTCCTATTTTGTCTAAAAGTATATCTGTTGCATTTTTAGTTTAAAATCTTACTTTTAGTTCTCACAAGTTTTGACGTTCAAACCATCTTCTTCAGTTGACAGAATAAAGAACTTCTCTCAACTGATATCTTGAACAATTATTTTAAAACATAGCTTATTGGCTAATCTTTTGAAAACTTTTTGCTTCTATTATTTAATTCTATCGAATGGATGATTTTGTTTTTCTTTTATTTCTATTTTTTGGCTTTATCTCATCAGCCGTTATTTATTGTCATTAACTGCCTAGCACTATTAAACTGAAAATTTATCTTCTCCGCTAGCTGTTTTTGTCTTTGTATGTACAACGCATAAGTCCTTTTTTTCTGCAGAGGAAGCCCAATTTATACGAGAACCAAGGTTTCTTTCGTGTTTTCTCGTCACGCTTCTTCTTTCCTAGCTTCTGTCCATTTATTGTAAACAAGTTATTGGAGGCAAATAATTAATTTTTGTTGTTAGTATCAGTAGAAGTATTAGTATTTTATTTCTTATCATTATTACGAAACTATAATAACTTGTTTTGCATTATAGGTTCTGTATATGGAAGGGCTGGTTCAGCTTGGCATCGTATTCCTGGTGGGCTTATGCAGATCGACTCTGGAACATTTGGCATTGTCTGGGGAGTCAACAGACATCACTACATCTTCTGTCGTACTGGCATCACCTGGAGGAACCCGAAGGGAAGAGGATGGCGTCACGTTGGCGGAAGACTGAAGTATGTATCGGTTGGACAGTTTGGTGCTTGGGGAGTGAACAAACACGACCAGATCTTTTTCCGATATGGAGTTTATCGTCACAGGCCTCAAGGTAAGCACTCCTCGAAGTAGCTTGCGTTTTCGGACTCCAATTGGTATTGTTATACATATATCTAAACCAGATGTTTTCCGAATACGTATGAATAGCAAAAACAGTGTCTTGAGGTTGTAATCCAAAATTTGGAAAAAGAAGGAGAAAATATAACAGATCTGCTTTGTATTATATCTGCCAATGCAGACCGACTTTGATGGCGTAAATTTGACACGACGTACTCAAAGTTCACTTCTCTTAAGCGTTATGTTTCTCGTTTTGTGTTTAAATTTAAAGAAACAGGAGATTGCTCAAAAACTGAGAAGCTTACTAGTCTCCTGAATCAAAAGAAAAAAATCACATTGTAAGTGTAATATGTATTGTAATCAAAATGTGACTGTTAATGCATGTAGGTACGCAAAGGCAATGGAAAGTAAAGTTGTTGTTTTGTTGTCAAACTATTCACAGCCTTTATTTCCCCAAAACTCTTCATTTTGCTTTTACAGAGGTTCAACGCTCAAAAAATTAGCCTTCCGCCCAACCCAACGATATGAACCAGACTTGTAACTGTATTTAATATTTTTAGGTTTAAGATGGCGCCATATTGGTGGCAGACTGAAGCAAATCGAAGCTGGACCGAATGGAGTAGTCTTTGGTGTTAACAGAGCGAACAACATTTACTATCGTGCTCGCGTTACTAGTCGCAGACCAACAGGAACCCACTGGATCCATATTGGAGGAAAGCTCAACCACGTGTCTCCTGGCTGTAGAGGTGTATTTGGAGTGAGCAAGAACGGTCGCATTTGGAAATACAGAGGTACATTCTGCACAGAAACGTGTTTAACTGAGTTCTTAAGTCAAAGAAACAATCGATTGCTTTGGAGTTTAAATTTGATTTGTAATCTCGTTTTTCGATGTACTTGATATATTTTTTGTCAGAGTGACTGTCAACATGTTAGTCTACATTTTGAGGTTAGTTATATGTATATAAGTTTCCTTAAGAATGTCGGCGTAAAGTATTTCGGTTGCGCTTTCATTGAACAAAAGTGTTTCGTGCTGCAATGCAAATTGCATTGTTAAGCTTTTGTGTCGGCAGTCGTTATTTTCATTTGTGTGTACTCGTTCTCATTTAAGAAAGTAATTATGTTGAAATTATACTACTTATAAAGATCAAACAACTACCAATCGAAGGCCCACTTGCTAGTATTTCAATTTTTGAAAAAATCATTCTGCTAGAACCAAGTAGAAGTTTCAATTATTTCTGTTTCCTGTGGTTTGGCTGCTTTATCAAGAAAAAATCTCTTTCAACTGGAATCTTGTAAGTTGTCTTCCATAAACACTATTATAGTTTCAGTCAGTATAGTTTCACACATCCTGACAAAAAAAGTTCGAAGTAACGTTTTCTTCAGAAAAAGTAAACAATATGATATTGACTGTTAGAAGCGAACTACTGTCTCTGATGCGCTATCTTTTAACAGGAAGAAGAGGTCGCCGCTTATTGCGATGTCATGGAGCAGGTGAGCTGATGGGTGAACTGAATGTGATGACAATATATTTTTTGTATATATGTTTTATGTTTTTTTTTCTTTGCGAAGCTTGAGTCTTACCGCTTTTTGATCTGAAATCAACAGGTCGTCATAAACCAAGACCAAAACCATCCGGTGAGTGCAGTATGATTTGCTCTTTTTTCTTTACTTTTTATAAACGACTTGTTTTTTCGTTTCTTGTTTCCTTTCCTAATTTTCTTCACTATTTTTATCTTCAGTTAATCCAATTCGTTTTCTTTTGCTTTCTTTTGTCTCGTTTGGTCTTCGGTTTACTTATTTATCTTACTTTGTTGTTTTATCTTATTTCTAACACTACACGTTTTTCCTCTTCTCTCTTATTGTGTTTTCTCATTTGTTATGTCAAAGGGTCTTCCTTTGTCTTGTTTTCCATTCTTTAGTTAAACGTTTTCTTCTGTTGTACTCCACTGTCATGTCATGTCTAGTAATAGTCTAAATGCTTTCAAAAGTTCATCTTGTATCGAAGCCGTTTTCAGTTACAATTTATTTATATTGCTAGTTTTCCTATTAATAATTCTAAATCTTGGCTGTACAATACGCTTTAAAACCACTTCTTTATTTCATTTTGAATTAGGACGTGTGCCATGGAGACGTATTCCTGGAGGCTTGATACAGATCGACACCGGATACTGTCGTGCAGTCTGGGGAGTAAACCGACATCATCAGATATGGAAACTAAAGAAAAACCGCATGAGCTGGAGACTTGTAGGCGGGCGCTTGATGCAGATCAGCGCCGGAGAAGGAGGAGTGTGGGGTGTTAACAAACATCATCAAATCTTCTACCGTTGGGGTGCGTACAAAAGCAAACTTAGGCATGACTCCATAGTCTTCATTTTGCCCCATTTGCATTATAAAGTATGAATCCAACTTCAACATTCAAGCAAGGATTGTCCAAAGGTTTAAGTGAAAAGCAAAACACACTTAGTACTTGCCAAAAATTTGTAAAAAAGTGACGTATTGACATAACCAGAGTACCAAGAAATAGTTTGCTTGCAGGGTAATAACAATATCTAAAGGGTGCTTACAACTCAAACTGTCGGGCTACGTACAATGTGAAGACAACCTGTTGCAGTTTTTATAACTGAAAATTCATTGTATTGAAGTAGTCCGTTGACCACCTGAACGAGGTATCGCGTTCTGGATAGTTTGATTACAGTAAAATGACTGGAGTTCGACAGTGACCGACTCTAACCATCCCTCTAAACGGCGTGTCCCAAACAAGGTGCCCTATACGTTAAAATTAATTGTCGTATTACTATAACACTTTTGCAGGCTCATTGCGTAACATGGTTGGCAGCAAATGGAACTATATTCCTGGTCGTCTCATGCAGATCGACTCTGGATTGTTTGGCATTGTATGGGGCGTAAACAAACATCACCAAATCTGGTGCCGTACCGGCATCACTTGGAGGAACCCTCGAGGAACAAGCTGGCGACGTGTTCCAGGCGGATTGAAACATGTCTCTGTAGGTCGTTACGGCGTGTGGGGTGTTAATAGACATCACCAAATATGGTACCGTTACGGAGTAACCCAGCGAAGACCACAAGGTACGTCAATTATTTTCGGCAAAAAGGAAAGCTTGAAAACCTTTTGATTTTCTGTAATGCGATATTAATTCTTTTTAGTTTTATGTCACCGATTCGGTTTTGCATTTTACCCTGCAAGACAGGGTTGCTGGTGATGAAAAAAATAGATGCTGGTCTTAATGCTAATGTGGACGACAGCACAAGTCTTTTTCTCGCCATTTTTTTCTCTATGTAAATCGTTTTTAGTATCATTCATTGACAAGTGCCATTATCATTTTTCGTTGTTTAAGTAGTTTTAGGATTGCTTTAAAAGAATACAAAAGAAAAACTTTCCATCTTTGGTTGGGACACTCCATCATTTACGCCCGCTGTTATAATGTTATTCATTATCTTCAAACTGTATTCACTATAAAAAGATGGTCTTTTATCGAACCATTTTAGAACTTGTTTATGAAAAAACGGTTTCTAAGTTGCAAATTGTTTGCAAGTAATAAAGATAATAATTGTGACATTAACCAAGTATATCCAATAGGTGGCTCTTTATCTTGCCTATGCCACTCTATTTACAGTATTGACTAATAGGATCTATGATTACACATTTAAGAAAGTACAAAAGTTAAAAAGTACAAATTCTGACCTGTGCGTGAGTGAACCCCGAGTGGTTGTAGAGTGTGGCTGACCTCTAGTTACACCACATTATCTCCTAACAACTTATTTATTTCTTTTTCTTTTCCTATTCATCGTGTCCCCAATCAGTAGATAATATCAGCTGAACTGATAGGAACTCAAAAACTGGTTGCCATTATACTTATTTCAGGTACTCGTTGGGTACGGATTCCCGGTGCGTTAACTCAAATTGAAAGTGGTCCCGGTGGCGCTGTGTGGGGAACCAACAGATTAAATCAGGTGTGGTTCAGAGTTGGTGTAAGCTCTCGAAGACCGACAGGACGCTATTGGAGACGCATACGAGGTCGAATGTCTCGGGTTTCAGTGGGTTGCACGGGAGTTTATGCGCTCAACAAGTACGGACAGATATTCAGATTTACAGGTGAGGAAAATTTTGTTGTGGTTTCTTGCAAGAATGTTGCAGAAGAACAGATGAGATACGTCAGTACGTGTGTATGTATGTATGTGGCTTTGTTTTCCATTCGTTCCAATGCAGCCTGTTATTATTCCCAGCTTTAAATGTTTATATATGTTTTCAGATAATTAAAAGTTAGATCATGAGCTTGATATTGCTGTGAGCGTATGTCGTTAACCAAACAAAATTATCCTACTTTAGTTATTAAATTTAAAAAAATGCAATTATTGGTCACTTGTAATTCTGTTTTAGTTGCTAATATTAATTTTTAAGAAAGAAATACTGATCTTGGACTTCTTTGTCTTTGTAGGACGATCTGGTCGTTATTTACTCAAGTGTCATGGAGTTGGTAAGTTAGGCGGTTCTCTGCGTAATTTTTTTTTTGTGAGCACAGTCTTAGAAAGTGAATTTAAATTTGATATCCCGAAGCGTTTAGAACCTAAACCCCTTTAGGATTTACAAATTTCCTATTCAAATTTACTTACCTAAACTTTCCTTTAGTTATAAAAATTTCCTGTAAACTTAAACAAACTGCTTCTTGAAGGATGAATAAATTTCTGTTGTTGAGTTTGGCGAATGCGTGTGCACAGTTTGTGAATCAGAAAAAGTATTTGCGGGAAATTTAATGTAAAGCTATGAACATTGTTGTCTTGTTCATTATTTATTCTTGAAGGTTTCGATATATTATTATTATCCTAAGTTATTTATTTCGATACTAACCACGTCCTTGCTTTTGCCTACTATACAGCTATTTCAAAAAAGGTTGTCATAGTCAATAGTCGATACTGGAACCGAAAGGAACTTTGGGTACATTCATAATCAGTGATAATGCACCCGTGAAGGTTGTTACTGTATGGCCGTGACATTATGATGAACCAGCAATCTATATTTTGCAATTTTTATGCTATGACAGTAATAAGTTATTTGTGTGGCTTGAACCCCACAGTTCCTTTTGGTTCCAGTATCGACTATTTTCTATGACAACCTTTTTTGAAATAGCTGTATACTATTTTCATTAAGCAAGTGTTCTTTTTATTTCTGTAGGATACCATCGTCCAAGGCCAAAGCCAAAGCCACGTTGTAAGAAAATTTCCTTCAACCTTTGTCATATAGACCGTGTTCATATTATTTCATTTTCCACAAGAACATGCAAACCAATTTACAAACTAAAAAAAATTATCATTCATTTTCTGTTTATTTTTTTCCTTCTGTTGTTGTTTTCTATGAACATACATGTTTCCGGCAATATCAAAAAATAAAATGGTTTACTGAATAGATTTTTGCAGCAGTGGTCATGGTATATTGGTTAATGCTTCTGTTTCTCTCAGATTATCAACAGAGTTGCCTCCACGTTAGAATTCTGGGGTAACTTTTCCTTCAATGTTTCTTTTCTTTTGAGTTTCTTTTAAAATTTATTGTCTAAAGGCCACCTGTCTCAGTTAGCCAAATGTTGGCATTTGCTGCGTTTAGTTTATGAACTGGCAAACTTCTTGGTTCGTGCCAACGGACGCAACATTGTTTGCTTATACCATGCAACAATGTTGTGACTTGTTGCGTTTGTTTGCATGGACCTTGTTTAAATCTGTTCTTTTGGTAATATGTTTTTTTATTATTATTCTGAGTATAAATAAAACTACCGTTGTTGTTGTCATTAAGCTCGTTGGGTGCGTATTCCTGGGCGCTTGAGGCAGATCGACACCGGCTACTCTCGAGCAGTTTGGGGAGTGAGTGCAAACCAACAAATCTGGAAACTGAGACGCAACAGGCGAAGCTGGAGACGCATTGGAGGACTGCTCATTCATGTATCGAGTGGAGAGGGCGGTGTATGGGGTGTAAACCGATTCCACCAAATCTTCTACCGTAGAGGTAAGCGATGGGATAACAACAGTACTTTCTTTTCCGAAGAACGTTTCAAATGTATATGCGTATGTGCTCTCTTAGCATCATTGCAACAACTTTGCACTTTTCTATTAATACTCACATTACAGTTTAGGTTAACAAAAAAAATTGATAAAAGGTACTAAAAATAAACTATTTAAGAAACTGTTTAAAGTTTATGCCACATTGAGACTAATCGAGAACCAGGTGTCAGCAAGTCGTTATTGAAAAAAAACAGATGTTTTAAGTACACTGACTGAAAGACGTTTTGACAGTTTATATGATTATGTTTGGTGTAAGATTCTGACAATTTTGAATTTAAAAAGATAAGCACTTATCTGTAAGAAAACTACTGTACATCGGCCGAGAGGGAAACGGTCTTTTTTTGCTTACTATGGACTTTCGTCTTTTGAAGGTAAGCTATGGTTCTTCAAGCTATAAACTGTTTTTTTTTTGGATTATTGGATGATAAACTGCCAATTTTGATTGGTTTAGGCTCTACGAGCAGCAGAGCTGGTTCATCCTGGCGACACATTGGCGGCAGACTGAGCCAAATTGACTCCGGTCCATTTGGAATCGTCTGTGGAGTGAACAAGTATCACCATATATATGTGAGGACAGGAATAACGTGGAGGTTCCGGGCAGGACGAGGCTGGCGCCGTGTTCCTGGTGGTTTGAAGCAAGTTTCTGCGGGAGAATATGGCATCTGGGGTGTAAACAAGTACAACCACATCTACTTTAGGAGAGGCGTTACACGCAAAAATCCTGGAGGTAAGCCGCTCTTTTGGCAACTATGCACAAATTTAGCGACGTCATGTTATACTAGATTGCAACCCCATATATAAAGAAATATTTCTGCATTTCCAACCGCTGATAGCAATTGATAACTGATAGAGATTGACCGACAGAAGAGATTGACTAGTTGATAATAAACGTGGTAGATAAATATGGAAAACACAATAAAACGATATAATTTAGAATAACTTTATTGCTTTTTATCGTTTTACCCAAATTATACGGTCTAATAGGAAAGCTTGTCTGGTCTTTAAACTGGAGGAAGAGATAATATTGCAGTCATAACATGATTGTTATGAGATGAATAGGTTTTTCTTACCGAAAACTCCCATGTTAATTTTTTAGGAAAACGTTGGATCTACGTTCCCGGCAAATTGAAGCAAATTGAGAGTGGTCCTAAAGGATCTTGCTGGGGTGTGAACAAGGCAGGCAGGGTCTACTATCGAATGGGCGTTACACGTGGCAGAAAACACGGGCGGTACTGGAAGCTCGTGAACGGCCGCCTCTCGTACGTCTCTCCCGGATGCACTGGAGTTGTTGGAGTCAGCAGTAACGGACTGATTTGGCGCTACGTTGGTAAATATGGTTATTGTATTTTCAACGGGACCACGCGCATTTTCTAAAGTTGCCTGAAGAATTTTAAATACCCCGCCAATAAATATTCAATTAGCAGAATCAGATGACACGTTTAAAGCCGATGTTAAAACTCAGCTTTGAAATTCTTATCTTTGTATTTTGCATAGACCGCTCTCAAAACATGTCCTAGTTACCACAAACAAAAACTTTAAGTCGACGCGAGAAAGGCTAAAACTCATACATTTGCTGTATTTTGGCCTTTCTGGCCTCGACTTGAAGTTTTTGTTTATAGTCACCGGAGCGTATTATGAAAGTGGTTAATAAACTTTTCTTAGACAATGACATGTAAGTTATGAATGTTTTTGTCCTATGTAAAGTGTTTCCCTGAATACTGATGTTATTAGTGTTCTTTTTGTGTCATCAAGGCTACTGTCAGTGTTTCATCCTTCTTTTTCTTCTTGTAAGCAAGCGGGGTTGTCTTCTAGTGAATCCTACAATTTCATTGTGTTTTGTGAGAATGCGTGGTCTATAACTTGCAGGCACTTGTTATACTTTTTATGTGGATGAATTCCAAAAGCCTTAGTAACCACTTGCAGAACCCTGAACACAATTATTTAAAATACGGACTTCCCAGCTATTGTCCTCAATGTTTTATGCTTATGTACTTCAGTGGAGCAGTGTCTCCAGTGACATACTTTATAGTACTAGTTCTGTTGAACAACTTCACATTTTGTATCCGTTCTTTCTAACATTATCCTGTTCACTGCGCATTTTTAAAGCCTTTTAATACGTGAACTGTATTCCAGTTTTAGTTTTGGTGGTGCTATAGCTGATGTAGAATTTTTGGACCACCAACCAACAGAAAATCATCCTTTAGAGAATACAAATAGCTGTTGAGGTAATAAGTAAACAAAGACCTGCTTCTAAGCCAAATTGTGGTTTTTCTGTAGGTATTAGAGGCCGTAGACATCTAAGATGCCATGGTATAGGTATGTACAACTTAAACTCACAGTGGGTTTCAATTTCAAGTGTTTATTCTCAATATGAAAAGAAGTGGAATTGCCAAAGAAAAATTACAAACTAAAAACATACACCTTTACCAAGATCTAATTTGTGCCATGTCGACTGAACCGCCCTAAATTCAAGTGTGTTAAAGAATTATTCTGCAAATAAGTTGCATACTATTAAAGCAATAGGAAAATGTGTAGCGCCTCAATTGTGATAGCAATATTTCGTCATTATCATATGCTGTTGTGTAATCAATGAACATCAAGTATAATTTTTTATGTGATGCCTTGTCTATCTTTATAAGGTTGTGTTACATTCTACGCTTTTGTATGCTTTCTCTGTTTATGCTGTTTTGAGATCTAAACTCATTTCAGAATCATCAGGTATTATTCATCTGCAATAAAATCTGACATTCAAATATTTTATTTTTGATTTAACAGGTATTCATCGTCCCAGACCTCAACCCGGAGGTAAGGAGTTCCTTCAGATATAAGAAGTTTTGTAATAACTTTAGATCTAACTCCCCTTCCAGTGACTACTGCAAGTATGTGTTACCCTTTTTTGTTTCTTTTTATCACTTTAATTGTATAACATTGTCTTGCATTGTATTACTTTGTATTGTATTGTAGTGTGCTGTATTTCATCGTTTTTCACTGTATTCTATTGTATTTAAAACCGCCTAACTAAACCGATGTTTATATATTAGCTTCGGCTTACCTTCAACTAAAATTCTAATTAAGGCCGTTGGAGACGTATACCAGGAGGATTGAGGTATATAGACAGTGGTTACTCGCGTGCCTTTTGGGGAATAAGCAGAGGAGATAAGATTTGGAAACTTAAAAAGAACGGACGAAGCTGGCGATACATTCCTGGTCGCCTTATGCAGGTGTCAGCTGGACAGGGTGGAGTTTGGGGCGTTAGCCGAAACCAGGCGATCTGGTACCGCAGGGGTAAGATTGAAAAATGACTTTTTTATTAGAGTTAGACTGCATGTGTGTGTGTGTTTTTCAGATATTGGTAAAAACTCGTACGTAAATAAATATGTGACAGAGTACTAAATCGTCAATAGGATCAACACATTCGTATATCTGTTTCACAAATGGGAAACCGTTCTTCTAGCGTAAAGAGATTTTAAGTTCAATAAGTTAATGACAGAGTGCTAAGTCCTTTTCTATTCGGAAATCATCAAATTTTGTACAAAATAAGGAATAAGAACAGGTCACAATGTAGAAATTGTATTTTGCTTGAGTTTTTTCTCATTTTTTTTTATCTTGTCGAGATTCATTTCATGGTACTAGTAGTAATGAACGGTTCATTAGAACACACTGTACTGAAAGACAATAACACTTAAAAATTTAATTTCGCAAACATTTTTAAAAGTTTTAAAAGTTTTTCTTTGGATCAAGGACGACAAATTTGCTCGTTCTTAATTTTGATTGGATAACGAACAAAATGTACCCACCCTTCGTACAACTGGGGCTTGTTTTTTTAAAAAATACCTTTTCTAAGTAACGAAGACCTTCTAGCGAGAATGAGTTCAATGTTAGAAACCAGTTTCACCAAAATATGGTACTGTTCTTTTCCAGGCTCAACCAAAAATAGAGCTGGCACTTCCTGGCGACGTATTGGAGGTAGCCTCAAACAGATTGATTCGGGACCTTTTAAGATTGTGTGGGGCGTAAACAGACACCATCAGATCTTCTGCAGGACGGGTATAACCCGGAGGCGACCTCATGGTACTGGGTGGCGTCGTATTGGAGGGAGATTGAAACAAGTGACCGCTGGTCAGTTTGGTGTGTGGGGTGTAAATAGACACGATGTCATCTACTTCCGGTACACAGTCACGGCGAGGTATCCATGGGGTAAGTGAAGTTTTGGTAACCCGGCCTCTTCTATTCGAATGGTGTTAAGTTCGTGCTCGGTAGGAGAGTTCTGATTGGTTTAGCTGCGGAAAGATGGCACAGCCTGTACAGATAGGTTAGATGAAAGACCCTACATTTGACCAAATCTGGTTTTAGCGGTTTTTTATTAACACAACAAAACAGACACATTTGAAATGTCTATGCGCTTCTTATAATTACGAAAATGTTTCCACCAAAGCTACATGTTAAGAGTTCGACAGAGTTTCGTGGGAGGTTTACTTTGCAAGGCCGTAAGGACATAAAGCAGAAGTCCTCATCTTCTGTAGTAGCCATGAACGTCTGGCTGAGCTACTGTCCAATCCAGTCACATCGAGTTGTATTTGTTACTTCGCACCGCACATTGTACGGATAGTATTTTAGTATTTTCTGGAGTTATTTCATGTATATAAAAGCATTCCTTTCAGCTTTCGCCTCAAAAATATTTAATTAATAGTTGGCTTGAACATTTGTGAAATTTTGCATTTCTAGCTTTTTTTTCGTTTTCAAAATTCAATATGGTATTACAGTTTCCTTTTTTAGATTTTTAATACTTCGATTACTTTGAATACTGAAGTATAATGTAAACGACGTAAATAGTTTTGTTTTTTCACTGTAAGAGCATTGAGACTTTGTGAAATGCTCCGAAAACGTTTATATTCTTCTTATTGTTATTTTTACATAAACAAAATCTCATTGAGGATATACATTTTTCCTGGAAACTAATAATATTACACATGTTTAAATTTTTTTTTTGGAAATTTGTTTAATAGCAACAATAATAACAATAATAACAATAATAATAATAATAATAA
>JAOBRG010064337.1:0-21346 GCA_027574985.1 Umimayanthus nakama | reverse complement strand
AGTTCAAGATTAAAACTAATTCTAATGGATATTATTTGACGTCAAAAATAACTGTATTTCTAGACAGAGAGTTTTACCTATCTTTTCTTGGTTGCAAAATGCCTCATAAAAGCAAAATTTCTAAGAGAGTCCTTACCGAATCCTTACCAGAACGGGTTCCTGTTTTGAACCAGCATGGTTAACGAACTTCACTATAAAGAACTACTGAGACCGAACCTGGTCGCTGTCACCGTTAAAAAAACCATAAGTTTAGTGTAAACATGAGCCAATCAAGTAGAGTTAGTGACCCGGCAATTGATCTAATTACGGTAGTCTTACCTCGCCCCAGTCCTCATCCGAGGTGTTCTCTGAACTGTTGATTAGAAACTGGAGAAGTTCACCGTACTGCTGTACATCTCTTTCCCTTCCCCTGTGGGGAGTGCCAATGTTATCCTCGGTAACTTTATCAAACCCGCCTAATATTCCCTTAACGGTGGGTGCCTGAAACACACACACAATTACAAATGTAACCGTAAAACACTATAAATAAATTTTTCGTTATTTGCGCTTTACCTACGTGGAACAGCTAGGCCATGTCAACAAGCGTCAAGATTTTTTTAAAAAATACTAGGGTTTTATAAGTTACATGTTTTGGTGATCTAACCAAAACACTGTCCATAACGGAACGAAACAACTAGAATGTAGTCATCAACCCTAAAAAATAGTAATAATAAATAAATAAATTGACATGTTCACATGACCTAGCAAGACACAGAACACTTGTGATGGGAAAAATTGTGTTCGAGGCCATTTAGTTTACCGCGAATTTTCGGTTTGTTTCAGTTTAATTTGCTGAACAGTTCGATTTCCACACCAGTTATGTTTCATTTAGAGCTATCAAATTAAGCTAGAATAGAACTTGTTTGTGATTGTTGTCCTGGATTGCTGGACATTCCGCAATGGTACGGTACCTACCCACCGTTCAAGTTTGTAAACTAAAGTGTTTTGTCGTTTCTCTTACTGTGAACATATCTGTGAGTTGGCCGTGAATCAAATTAAACGTCAATGTGTAAGGAAGATCTTGTGTTTCTCGTGCTAACTGATCTAAGGCTATCAAAAATATTGGTTTTGTTTTTGAACAAATCTCACTCAGATTAAACAGACTATAGCTTGTTTATTTTCTAAACAAGAAACGAAATCAAAAGTTCGTATCTTAGTAATAACTTGACATTTACCTGTTTTGTTAGTGTGTCGAGTGAATCAACCACCCCGCCCCAACGTTAGGAATGCTTGCTTCGAATACTGCTAGAGTTTCTGTATATGTTTGTTTAATATAGTGCTTATGGCAAAGACTGAACATAAACTAAATAACATATATATTTCTGCGTTTCCATGGCTGCTAGTTGTTCATAGGTACTTTGTTAAAAATATCACAACTCGCCTTTGGATATAGCGTGGTGTGGACCCTCTGTCTCGCCCCCAAGCTCGAGTCTCTTTACAAATGAAAAGGTTCTCCTCTCTATTAAGTCATTCAACTCACCATTTCAGTGTCAACGACAATATAAACGTTCTGTGAAGTGACGTCATTATGTGTGAATCCTTTCTCATGGAGGTGAGCCAGTGCACTGATGACGTCACAAGCAAGTTGCGAAATTGATTGGATATCCGACACCAGACTATCGAGACACATATCGATAGTAGTTCTGGTGTGACCCTCGTAACAAATCACCCTATTGGAATGAATGTTAGTAGAAGTATGTCACTTTATTTACGTGTTGAAGTAATAGTAGCAGATATAATAAGTTTGAGTTTCTGTTTTTGTTTGCCTTATGTGGTAAATTGCAAGGCAAAGTGCTGAAGTTGTTCGTGTGTGCTGGTTCTATGACTGAACCATGACATAGCCAGGCGCCCTTACTATAATGATTGGTATCCCCCCTCCTCCGGTTGAAAGTTTACTTACATCCCGGTTCGGCCTAAGGCAGCTGCAACTTCCTCGTCATCTTCAACCACGAGCGAGCCGACTAGTATAAAAAACATACAGTGTGAATAATTGTTTGTGCTTGGAAGATAGATCAGTTGTGAAGCACTTTATCATACATTCTAAAAGACTTTGATATAGTGAAGACTACGTCAGTGTGTGTCTATAGATTGTGATGCAAACACCCGAGAAATTGTACGACATCCTCAAACACAATCAGTCTTAAAAAAGTGTAGCAGCTTCTGATGCCATCCATTGGTCGTATACTACATCAGACTGTCCAACCATCCCGATTTCGTCGGGGCTATCCCGATCAGTTCTGCGTAAAAATCCCGAATCCCGACCAATATGTGATCGGGATGGGAAAAATACCGATTTCGACTGCTTTTGTGCCGGATAGTTTCGTCAGATTCGAATAAAAGAAAACGAATTGCAGAATACTCTACTCTGAATACTCTACTCTTAAGTCGCGACTTAATAGATATTACTAATATCTCAGATACGTAGAAACAACAGAATTTGATTCAGATCGAACAACAGGCTTATTTCATTCACAAATTGATCAGAATTTGTCAGCCTACCTCTTTTACTGGAACCGCCATCTTGACTTAAACACGCGCATTACGTGATCTGAGATATTATTAGAATCTATTAAGTCGCGATTATTAGAATCTATTAACTCGCGATCGCGAGTTAGTAAGTCGCGATCGCGAGTTAGCTAAGTCGCGATTTAAAAAAAGGTGGAATTTAGAATGTCCTCTATGGGCCACCGTACTGATGTCCCGAAAACTCGGAACGTCTATCAAATCGGGCGACTTCATTCAACCAACTGAAACGCTCAGAATGGTTTAGGAGAATTCTGTAATTTATCCTGAGTTTTCGTTTAAAGTGGCAAATGCTTCTCTCATGCTCTCCTAACTTCCCGCGTGCATCCATTGCTCGATAGACGCACGCCAAGCATGGAGCATTTCTTAACTATACTGTACTACACTGTGCTCTATTTTACTTTATGGTATTGTACTATACTATTCTCTACTGTGCTGTCTTGTACTGTACTACACTATAATATGCTGTACTGTACTGCACTGCACTGAAATGTACTGTTCCGTTCTGTTCTACTCTGTACTGTGCTGTGTTGTATTGCACTTCAGACTTTTTTGATTTTTTTCTAGTGTTGATAGTCCAACACCTTAAGCAGCTCAATGACAAAGCGAAAAAGAAAGCCGTATTTGCAAACCTTCAGCGTGCCAAAGGTATCTCAAGAGGTTTTCATGACTCGCGCGTCCTGCCAAACTCTCTACCGTCTCGGCTTCTTGTTTCCATTTGTTTTTCATTTCTTCAGGAAAGTATTTTAGCACGCATTCCATTTCTTTGCCTTCTTCGTACGTCCACCCTTCCATAACGATCTGTGTCAAAGGAAGGTAGATGTTCACTATTTGTTTGCCAGAGAAAGCAACAGAGAAAAACATTTAAGCTTTTTTAAGAGGAAGCTTTTATTGTCATGTTCTTGGACTGGCGATTGCAAAGTCAAGAACAATGGTGTTTAATTGTTATGTGTCAGTATTAACAAATTGAACATCAGTAGCCTGCCATTTTTCAACATTCGATGAAAACGATTGAAAAAACGTCCAGGAATGCTCTTTAAATCCTTATTGTTAGTTTTCTACAACTGGTTCAAAAGTTGGTTTGAGCAAACAACGACAAGCATTTCTAAAATTCATGAGCAGCATTTTATGGATTATCTTCAACTCATTAAAAAATTAGAAGGAATCGAATCATTTAAACAGGTCAAGACAGCCTGTTTAGAAAAGTTTTCCTTCTTTTTGTCTTTATTCATTATTTCGTTCATTTGGCCAGTCAATCATTCATTTATCTAAATAGTTAGCTATTTATTTAAATTCTTTGTTTATTTATTTATTTAGTTAGTTAGTTAGTTAGTCAGCTATCTAGTTAGTTATTTTAAGTTTCTAGAGGTTAGGCCCGGGATAAACGTCGAACTTCACATGTGCCGAATATAATGCAAATGAGGTAGAACAAAATAATTTACTCATTAGCATTAGATTCGGCACATGTGAAGTGCGACCTTAGTTGTTTATATGCATTTAAATACATTTTGTGTTTGTCAAAACCAACACACAAAAGAAATAGAGAACATAAAAATACAACAAGGAACTGGCGAGTTTTATAACCAGTCTTGCGGCTTTATCAACTATACTTTTGAAAGCAGCAGTTTGAAAGCAACCTTGAGTCCTCCCTTTAAACTGCGACTAGTGTGACACGCATAAGCTAATGCTTTGGAATGTTTGTATTTGTGTCCGGTGGGGTTGAGGTTGGGGGTGGTTTGGGCGTTTGAGATAGACATCGATACTTGCAGGAATCTTTAAGTGTGAACCCAGCTAAAAGACAATTCAAAAATGTATAGAAAATTTTACACATCTATTCAAAATACCCAAAGCAATAATCTAATGGTGATTTTATTCTATTATGACAAGTAGTTCTGATTTTGTTATTCAATATGATTTTTAACAAAAACAAATTTACTCGGGCTCATTGAAGAAATTGTATTTCTGATTAAAAAAGAAAGAAGTTACTGTAGTTTCCAACCTACACAATGTCCCACTTAAAGGAGGCTGCAGTGGTAACAAGTGCTAGTTTTTCATTTACAAAACTGTAATTATAACGAGGTATAACGAGCATCTCTCTCCGTTTAATGTAGGAGTCCCCCCTCAAGGTGTTTGTGCTACCGTGGTTTAATACTGTCTTGCTAGTGCAGCTTAAGATTCGTGTCGGGGCAGGGCGGGTACTTTCTATAATCCTTTTATGGGGAGTCTCCTCCCGAAAAGAGTCCCTTTTGTTTCTGGAAATATATGACTTCAGGTTCAACGAATATAATAAGATTCTAAGAGATTCTCGGGTCGCTCAAAATTAACTCGATCAGATGCACCTGCTAGGACGCAATTTAAAGGGCTTATCAAATGAGAAAGATAAAGCAAAGTCGTCCAAACAACAAAAACAATCATTTGTCTTTTCGTTTCTTACGATAAAACGTTCTAGGTACAATTAGTTTAAGTATATGAACAAGGTACCACTTTTTACCAAAGACATATTTAAAATAGGGTACAACTTCGGAAAAAAATTGGTAAATGGAAAACGGAATTCTGCCCTCCCTTAAAAATCTCCCCCTCCCCGGGGTTTGTACTGATCTGATTCTAGTACCTTGTTATTCTGAAAAGGGGATCCCTGAGAGATTTGTCTTGTGGGTCTGAACCTGTACATCCGGGTGTTGTTTCCGCCAGGAGGATCACTGTCTATTTCCGGCCAGTAGAGAGTGCTCCATATGGTGCTGATGTTGCTGTAGCTTTTCATCTCTATCTGAGAACCGCTTTTCTCTTGAGAAAAAGATAGAAAGATAGTTACAATAACTGCGCGATTAATGAATAATTAATGTATACAACTGAGAAATTCAATTCTTGAATACATTTGAATGCAGGCATATAGTGGTATATGAGGGTATATAGATACATGGCCTCTTTAGATACCAGTCTTCCTATATTCTATCAATATTCGATCAGTAGACAAAAGCCGGTACTTAACTGCAACATTTTTCATTTGTCTCTTCAATTT
Source organism: Umimayanthus nakama (assembly GCA_027574985.1). Taxonomy (NCBI): domain Eukaryota; kingdom Metazoa; phylum Cnidaria; class Anthozoa; order Zoantharia; family Parazoanthidae; genus Umimayanthus; species Umimayanthus nakama. The sequence continues at coordinate 15,765 of JAOBRG010064337.1, read as the reverse complement.
CTCCTTATCATGTTTACTTTACAGTTTACCTTCAAATCGATAAAGCAGTGTTCGTAGTACTCGAAAAATACGTAGAAGCGGTAACATGGTATTGGAAACTGAACTCATTCCATTGTGTTGCATGTAGTTGCTGAAGAGCCCTGATCAGAGAACCTATAGTGTTTTCTGATGTACTACGCTGTCAGTTAATGGATAGATGAACCTGTAATTAAAACAGCTTCCACCCAGTAAAAAAATGAATTAAACACGTACTGCTCTCACGGGAAACTTTACTGCTCCTGGCTAAAATGCTCGAGATTGTTTTCCTGCTGTGCTTGCTGGCCCAGGCAATGACCGGAGTGGTTGAGAATGTGTAGAGGATCGGGTTAATGGACGAGTTGACGGGCAAGACGAACACTGCGATCCACACATACGCTTGTTTTTCGGGGTCGTGGAAGCGCCCCAGGAGGGATAAAATACCAATCATTATCACCGGCATCCAGCAACACCCGTCCGTCAGGATTATAACTATCAGCTTTCTCGCCATTGCGGAATCTTTCTTTGCCGATGTGGACCTTATGGAGCGACTTGATTTTCTCACCTTTGGGTCAAAAGGTCAAGGTCAAGGTCAAGGCCTGTTTGTGGAAGCGGAACTAGCTCAGGGTTACAACATTATATACCAAGTATGTTAATAAATATACCTAATTTAAGAATGGTGTTTATTTTTTTTCAACATTTACTAAATATGGTGCTCAGCAGGAGCACGGGCAGTAGGACACGTGGCCCTTCTAGGCGGGGCTTCCCTTGTAAGGGAGGAGGTGACAGTCCACAACACTACATTAGCCTGCTTTTATCGAGATGTGTGTAGGTTGTTTTAAGTCCCACGATACAATACCAAGAGTTTAGACCAATGGCTTAATGTCCCTGTCACGGACATTGGGGATTAAACCCGGGACTTTCTGATGGGCAGTCAGAGATCTTACCAGCTGTGAGTCTACCTCGCAAACACAGGTGAAAATGGAACTTTAATACAGCACTTTCCCAGAGGCACTCTCCAACAAAGGATTACTAACCTCTATTAAACTAAAATTACAATGTATTTCAATAATTATTGAAAACCCTGTGCTTGGGTTAAAAATGTTCCGTAGCCGTGAGAAAGTATCCTTAAATTCCGAACATGAAATGTGAATCTTATTGATCTTCTCAGAAACCATTTGAAAGTAACGGCGTGTTTATGAACAGTTATTGTTCATGTTTTATGTTTTTGAAAGCAACTTTTCGTGAGTCAAGTCTACATTAAATTGGTAGACTTTAAATTTAACCACACAAAGCTTGGCATGATTAGTGACACAAGAGTGCATGCTTGTATGCAAAGTGTTCATGAGAAACACATTCTACACCAATAAAACTTACTTTACGAGTAGAAATACCTTGAAGGCTTTTTTGCTGCAGTATTAAGTACGGAAATCTATTCCAACTCAGAGTAAATTAAAGCAAGTCCAAATGATACGACATACTGAAATAAACGTCACAACATATGTCTTTGATAAGAAGCAGACGTCAGATCTTTTGGAGAAATTGAAAACCTAAAATGACAGCTTAAGCAAGTTGGAGTGTCGGGGGAGTATCGTTAATGGGTGAATCTGGCGAAGGAAGACTTACCGCGCAGAAGATGGCCAGATATGCGCAGAAGATGAACAGAAATGCAACTCCATTCATGGCAATGAAGAAAGTGACGGAGTATTCCCACCCAGCTGGTCGGTCAGAAGAGAGCTGTAGTGGTAGACAAACCGCTGACCTACCGTAGAAACTGGCTCCTGATTCTTTGTCGTAAAAGTACCTTATGTTAAACATAGGAACAATCGCGATTACTACTAAGATCACCCAAATGACGCCGCATACAATGCGTGCCTTCTTCAAGTTCATACGCTGGACCTTAAATGCGAACACGATGCAGATAAATCTATCGGCCGTGATGAGTGTTAGCATAAGAACTGATACCTCACTTGATAGCATAGACAATGCTCCTGCCATTTGGCATAGGTAGCCGCCCCGCCACGTTATGTCGTGTTGGAAGTACTCTCCCTTCCAACGGGCGTCTTGGATGGCAATGATCAACATGTACACGCCCATAAGGAAATCAGCAATTGCAAGGTTGGAGAGAAGAAACGACTGAACCTTGTTGTCTTCTTTCATTGTCAGTCTCCAGACTAGAACAAAGAAGTTTCCGAGAAACGCACATAGACCAAGAACCCACATGCACACGCGCACGGCGTTGTTTTTCAGCAGATCGTCGCAACTTGAAAATTCGTTTCCTGGCGAGGTGCATTCTTGCAGAGCTTGTATAGTTTTCTTGGCGTAGCAACACAGCGTGAAGCTGTCCAGTTTCCTAATAGTGATAGTAAGAAATCAACCTTCATTTAAGGCAAGTATTTTTCAAACATGTGAATTAGCCGGGGAGCCGCGAAGTTTATGACTGAAACGAAACAACTTACAAATGCTGCAGATTTGGTAGATCAGCGAATACCTCCACGGGGAAATCGGACTCTTTAAACTTGTTGTTTTGCAGTGTCCTAAAATATAAACAGCAGATCAGGAATGAAAACTTGGATTTGAATCAAACACTTGGCTCGTTTCTAACCGCAATTAAAGAGAAGGAGTAAGGACAAAAGTAGGCCCAGGACGTTGAGCAAGCACACTGAATAGGAAAAAGACCAAAAACAGCAATACGAAAAAACGTCAAAATTCGCCTCTGGCTGAAAAACAATTTTTCTCTCAAGCAAATGTTGGGTATTGCCTTTCAACAAGTTTGTATGTAATTCTATATATACAAGTGTAAAATACAGCTAACTATCCCCAAGTTTGAAAGCTTTCTTCAGCACTTGCGTTTGGAGTATGAAATAGAAAAATGTATTGCAATACGAAACGGGAAAGCTGTATCTTTTAATAACAGATGGAAAACCCTTCAAACCTGGGTCTAAAGAAAATTAGTTATAGCCAATAGTGGTGAATTACCAAAAGGAAATCAGTGTTGCTTGCAGTTCTTAAACCTATCCCCTTTCTCTTATTTTTCTTAAAAGTTTGCAGTATCGACGCATACCCTTTATCTCATATGCACTGGTACTGTAATACGATTTTATTTTATTTATTTAATTAGTTATTTTTTTAGTAATATGTTTGCACTGTAAAATGTTCCTTTCACCTGTAACACTTGTAACTTGTACGTTTTAGCTGTAATTTTGTTTTGAGAATTGTAATAAGAAGGAGAATTGTTAGAATAAAATTAAAAAAAAAAAAGTTTGTATGGTATAACGGCACTCAAGAATTAGTTATTCCGTTCAGAGAAAAAACTTTGGAAGTGCTTGGTGATCTTGAACTAAATACCAGGGTGAAGACAAAAATAATTGAAAAAGTTAATGCTAAGAGAAACTAAAGTTGCACATGCAACGAGTGAGAGGACGGTATATATAGTTACACTCACAATTCTTGTAACGCCGATAGCCCCATCAATGACAACTTGTCTAGTCTTTCAATGCTATTGTTGTGAAGAAAACTGGCAATAGAAGAGAAATAGACAAAAATTATTAAACTTAACTGCAAACTTAATGGCTTTTTATGTTAAGAAGGAATCTTATTTTTTTTTAAGTTGTAACTTTTTATAGGAAAAAATAGTGATTAAAAACACTACACACAAGCCGAAGCGCGTTTTAAGTTCGTTCATATACTTTCTTTGTGAGAATGTCTCGGTGGTGGCACGTTCTTAAATATAATTTAAATATAATTTTAGCATTAGGTGTACATTTGGGTTTTTTCCCCATTCGCACAAATTAACTGAGTACACTCGGTTTTTTAATAAGCCGATACCCTGGCCAGCAAGAAGGAAAACAATATTAAATGAAAATAATTGAAAACAAACTTATCATGACCAGCTGTTACACTAAAAGCGATGATACACCGACAAACATTAGCCGAGGCACAAATTGCTTACACGATTTGTGCCGAGTGTCCAAAAAAAGGTTCTAGAATTCCTTAGCCTCGGAATTGGTTCTTAGCATGCTCTTAAATTTTGGGTAATTTTCAGCCTCGCGTTCTTAAGAAAAAGTTTGTTACAAAAAAATGAATGTAATGCATTTAATAAGTGAGCTAAGTAATTACACGCTTTTTCTATAAGAACCCGCAGATTTTGGACGATGTTAGTTGTTTTCGAGCACATGCACTGAATTTGAGCCTCAGTTGCTCTTGTTTCAATCATGTCGACTATATACACTTCGTTACTGCCTTAACACACATGCGGCACAGTTTTGATATTCTTTTCTACTTACTCAGAGTTTCTAACTGCAGAAAAACTTGCAATGAGACGCCACATTTATGACATGGTGTGTTGTGTTTTCTAAGTTACATTCGCATCTGAGGCCGAGCCTCGATTGTTCTTAGCTTCGGCAGTGGATTCGGAATCTTGAATCATGAATCACGGCTAAAAAAGTGAAGGAATCATGAATCACATCATCTCGCAGGCTGTGAATCATAAACCATGCTCAAAAAAATGAATCTTGAGTTTTTGTCTCATGATAAGATAAATGAATCATGAATCATGAAGAGCTTCTATAAATGAATCATGAATGATTGGTCGAAAAATATCCGGGAATAACAAATTATCATACTGAAAAGATTCCGCTTCCACCCACGATTAGCTTTTTCTTATTTTTGGGCAAATATTGAGCATAGTTCTTCTTGTAAATTTGTCCTTAAAGAAAAAGCGTGTAAGCGTCAATTTTTCCTCACCTACAACATTTGTACATTTATTTTTAAAACCTCAAAAAACTTACAGTGACTTCAATCTCTGCAAAGAACCGAAGCTTCCGGGCGGTATCTCTACCAACCGATTCATCTGAAGAAACCTGCATGCAGGAGTTGCAAAAAGTATAAAACGTTTGGATTTTAAAACTCAGATTTATCCTGCATTTCGCTGGATGTTCTGCCACTAAATACTTGAGTTTCAGAAAACATTTGTTTAAGATTCAAAAACACGTTGCCTGGTACTCACAGGTGTGTAAGGTTCGTGTTGAAATGGAAAGTTTCGTTGGTGATGCTGGAGAGCTGATTGGATTGAAGACTCCTGCAAAGAATTCGATAGAGGCTTTCTTGTTTTAACAAAGAAGTTTTCATCGATTCAACTAGAAATGACGTGTGTTACTACTGAAGGTAATAACACGACTAGTTATGAGTAGATGATAACAATAATAATAATAATCGTTTATTTAAAAACACAACTTGCAGCTATAAGCTGAATTACTTGTGGTAAATTACATTTGATAAAAATTTAAACTTATAAAATTCCTAACTATATTATGATAATACCTTAATACTAATCTAATAACATTGTTCGCTCACTACACACAAACTATGTATATCTAGGATGTGTTCCATATTTCATGCACCATTGTATCGGCTTTCAACAACGTTATACCCATATTTAAAGTTCAGTTGAGTTTGTAAAAGGATGGTTGGCAAAAGGTACATACTTGAATTGTATACAGAAGGCTTGCGACAAATTCTTTCTCGAATACATATACTCCATAAAATAGATCATCAGTTACATCCCTGAAAACAGATCCTCTGTTGGATCCCTGAAATGTGTACAATTCTGCAATTCGGTTTCCTAGACATTAAAGCTTACAGTCACATCACTAGCACACCATATCATTGGGTTGTTAAGATTTAATCACTCAAAGCGTACTTACAAAACTCTTAGTCCCTCTAGTGTACGGAAAGTCCATTCCGCTATTTTGAGTAGGAAGTTTTGTCCAAGATCACTGCAATCGCAGAAACCTTAAGTAACTAGAACGTTTTAATAATCTAACAAACAGCTTAATCTGGTACAATCATGTTTTTACTACCAATTGAGTTCGAAAATAGCTGGCTTGCTGTCAAAACGTTTAACACTGTTAAACTGTAAGCAGTTTCATCGTGTGCCTTGCAGCAAAACATTGCAAAAAATTTTGTCCGGAAAGGTAGAACAACTCAGTGACTGTTATCTTCTTGACCTATCTATCTCATAAAATCGCTTGCACCTCACACAGTTTGAGTTTTGACTTCAGTGAAACCCGCAAAAAAACTTGATTTTTTAAAAAGATAAGTCGAGAAAAAGTAGAGAAAAAGTCAAAAATAAGGGTAGAACTCAAACTTCGAATAGTATTAATCAGTCTAACCGCAAGAAGAGCTTTTTGCATTGCGAAGCACATTCTTGTTTAGTCTGAAAGAATTACACTTTGTTGTTTGTTATGTCAAAAATCTAGGTTGTCTTAGCTGATCTATATGGAGACCCGGAAAAGAATGAAAGATTAACAGGAGTTTACATATATATAAGTTTTATCATAGTTCCCTTTTGTCTCGCTAAAATGCTTGGACTTGACAGGTATGAAAAATTGATTTGTAAGCAAACGTTATATTTTTAATTATCCAAGGTTTCATGGTCGTTGAAAACTAGAGTGTGTTTGTATAACACATCTGACTTGGAAGTTTGTATTAGGTCGCTTTCCGTTTGTCAAAAATGGCCGGCACGACCATTTGGTCTTCTAATGGAGAGCACGAGTTCTCAGAACTGGTTCTGTCCAGAATGGCCCTGCTCATGGATCAGAGCCGCTCAGTGCTTTAGTGGAACGCACGAGTTGTCAGAACTGGTTCTGGCCAGAATGGTCCTGCTCATAGATCAGAGCCACTCAGTTCTCCCGCTCCGGTCGGCCAAAGCGCGGGAATTTGGAGAGTTGTGGCGGGAAAATGTGCGCGCGCGCCTTGTTTTTTTTTCAATTAAATTTGCCAGAACCAGTTTTTTCGGCCGAGGAGACAAGACAAATGGAAAACGAACCTTGCTATATACTCATTTGAACGTTCCTGAATAAACAAGTTTTACTTACAGAACCAACAGAGTTGATAACTGTTTCTGAAACAGCGTTGACGGAAGAGACTTCAAGAAGTTGTTATTGAGTCTCCTAAAAACAAAATTGAATGCAAATCACATTCACTGTCTCCTATGTCATATATATCTATATATATATTGTATTATCTGTTGCTTCATTTCAAACAACAGAAAACTGACATAAACACTACAAATAGTTAAAAGGAGATCTCTTAAGTCAAGAAGAGAAGAGCTGACAAACGCCTAGTCTTTTTTGGCAACGAAATGACCATGTGTTTGGAACAGTTTAATTACTGGTGATTAGTTGGTAAAATTTTCGCATGTCATTGTGTAGGCCTTTTCCGTTCTAGGGCTATTGTTTAGAACGTATCATTTGGGATACTTTTACAGCACTTCAACTGACCAAAGTTAAAAAGTTGCCAAGTCCCACGCTTTTCAACGTACCCTCACGCCTGTCCCACGCATAGGAAAAATCCCACGCATTTGTTCTATTTCTCACGCATTTTCAAAAAATACCTCTCAAATTATGATCCTTTCAAAATTATATATAGAAAGCTCTAATAAAACTTTTTATTGATGCAAAAAAGGAAAAATAAAGTACAATAATCTTCTTCATTCTAACAAGGACAAATAAGTCAATTAACAGTTATGTTTTACATAAAATTCGTTTATCAAAGTCTGAGTTCTAATATATGTATTTACATATAACAGTATGAGTGTATAGTAGAGTGTTCCTTCATATTTTAATAGGTTTACTTTGGCTCTGACTATTATTTGGCAGAGGACCAAGTTAATGTTATATAATTACTGTACGCCTGACTATGGTATGTAGAATTTCGAGAAATCCCACACCTAACATTTTTGAAAACTTGGCAACTATGAAGTTAAGCACTATGTATACTTGTTAGAGCTTAGCTCCAAACCTTGCTAGTCACTTCTTCACTTACTGTACATGCTGTTTTACTTTTAGTATACAAAATTGCCTTTTATGCTCTATGGTTATCTCCGTGCCCACTAAAACTAGTACTCTTGTCTTCCAGTAGCACTACAGTGTACTAACTATAGATAGTTGTTACATCTAGGTCTTTAAACCTGCAAAGATTACTCTTAAACTTACAATGTCCTAATGGCTGGCAGGCCACTGAACACATCTCCGTCCGTTCGTAGTAACACGTTGCCGCTAATATCGCTGTAATTATAAGGAAACATTAACCCCACATTAACATCATGCAAACTGTACTACAACAGAAACAGAACAGACACATAGTATTTTGTGATTATCTAAATAACACCTAAAAGAATTTTGTAGCGACACGTCTGCATTTATTTACTGTACCGCTTCGCTCATTTTGTCATGTTGCTCGCGTCGTTTGAATTTTCAAGCGCTTGTTTAACTACGCAGAAACTCCTCAAGCGACAGTTCTGATTTGAACGACTGTTTGCGTATCAGATAGAGCAATAACTACTACATCACGTTGCATAGATAAGCTTTTGATAGAGAAACCCAGCCTCAACTCAAGTCAATCTCCATCGACTCGCTCCGTTGGCCTGGTCGCTAAGCTTCTTCATTCAAATTTGCGGACGAAGTAGTTATAGCGCTCAGACCGCCGCGCCACATAGATCGAGCGGAAGCATTAGGCTGGGGTACAGGCTATGAGAAACCATTTCCAAGGTAATGAAGTGGAACAAAAATGACGTACATGTATTCCAGACGAGCAAACTTATGGAAATCGCCTTTGTTTAGATCTTTTATACTGTTACCCCCGAACAACCTGAAATCAAGAAATAAAAAAAAAGTCAGGCGTCTAAAATATGAAAACAAATAAATTCAGTTACACATGAAATGCATTAACATGATCTCATCCAGCTGAAAGAATTTTGTTTCTTAATTGCTCTGTATATGATCACTTGTTTTAGTTTCATTACCAAAACTTAGTTTGTGTGGATAATGCAAAGAGAATTTACATAGCCCTTATCAATTAAATAGATAGTTATTCACTGTCTGCTTACTTTGCATTGGCTAAATCAGGCTAAATATTTAACACATTTAGGTACCAACCGTTTAGTACCAATGACTTTCTTGTAATTCTAATCCATATGTTTGGTAATGCATTGCATCGAACAATGTGATCAGCTGTATATGCTGTTTGCATTCTTTTGACAAACCGACTACAGAAAGGTAAAAGCATAAATGTGAAAGGTTAACAAATTAGGTGAGAGTGTTTCATAACTTACACCGCAAATGTTTCACGGGGCAGATTGTCAGGAACGGTGGCGAGACCGCTGCCCTCCACAACGAGCCTTTTCCCCAGCTTGCGGGCGTCCCCTGCACCGCTGCCGGGCAACAACAAACACTTACAGCCGGTAGGACAATCTGCCAATCAAAACAACGGATATTAGGATTAGTTTAACGTTTTGTCACTGTCTGTGATTGTCTTTTCTTACCATTTTCTTGTTCATTTCTTGTAAATTTTACCTTATACTCTTGTTGTAAAATGGAAAACTATACACAATATACAGTACATCAGTTTTTCAATGCTTTCGAGTGGAATACCGTTGAATATGCTGACTGTGTATATACAGAAAATACAAGTGACAAGCGGCACACTCAACGGTATCCCACGGGAAAACATTGCGTAAATACTCCACGTCTAAACCTTCGGAAAGTATTGGAAGAGGCCAGTACTCATCGGGAAATTTCAGGAAGCGTCGGAAAGGCTTAGTTCAAAACAATATCTTCTCAAGATATTTAAACATTCTGAAAATGTTCTTGAAACTTTCGAAACGGTTCAAGACAGTTTTTTGAAGTTTTTATTATTCAAAATATATAGAGGATATTACACGGTTTCCAAAAGATATGGATTTTATCTTCGAGTGGCTAAAATATTCCGTCCTTCTGGTTGGCTGTATATATATATCCTTTTGGCAGGGAAAAACACTACAGCACAATACATTATTGTCTGCTTTCATGTTAAGCATAAAGGGAGTAGAATAGTGGTTCAATGACGGTTCGGTTAAAGATAACTTTGAATAAATGTCATAACGTTTCGTTCTGACTTTACCTTTGAAGCAGGCTCTTTCATTTGCGCTTGAAGCTAAAACAATAATAAGGAATAAATGGTAGAGAAGTTTGACAAGGAAGGCACTTAACCCAGAGAATAAAGCTTAATGGCGGAAATCAGGTTCTATCCTAAGGTGGTAATAAAAGCTATCTTGTTGTTACATGGTTTTGTCGCTTTGCATCTCCGAGGCGAACAAACAAGTTCTAAGTTCACCGGTCAATGAGATACGGAAAACTGTTACAGTAGAAGAAACTACCATACTCCTGATCTCTGAATAAGTTTTTATAACTTTTAGTCTTTAACATCAGCGGTAAAGTATTACACGGTATTATAGTTTTCGTCGTTCCTCGGCTGCCATTTTTTGCAAACATTGCCAATTCTACGTTATGTAAATAAGATCGCAAAAATTCACATCCATGCAGAGACCCTAATTTGCTTTTTCTCCTCTTTTATTTTTAACAGGGAACCAGGGCGCTAAGTCTCATGCACCTAAAAAGAAATTGTCTACACTAGTTCTCCTCGCCAACTGCTTACCTTTTATGATGGAGTAGCTGGCCTTGAACCCTGGTCCAATAATCTTCTGGTCAGACCTAAACTTGAGCGTCAAAATTCGGGCAGAAGACAGGAGAATTGTGGGGTAATCATGGCCGCAGAATCTGCCAAGTCGAAGACGTGATGCCGGAAGGCCATCGTAAACTTCAACGTAGTCCTTTGCACATTTTGGGTCGGGCTCAAGATCGAACGAGTGAAATTCGAGTTTAATCACGTGGTTTGGTGGTGCCTTGACCTGCCACTCACACATGGTGTTGTCGTCATAGTAACCGGGGTAGTATGGGGAGACAATATGGCCAGAGTCACGTATCAAGGTCTGATTGCAAGCTGAAAGTAGTTTGAATACATTCAATTAAATCACTATTTTTAATAGTTAGCCGACGTCTTAACCAGTGTAGTTTGTATAGCTTTAAAAAAAAAACAACTTAAAATATTGCAAGGAACTGGAAATATTAGCTTTTCCAAAATCTTAGTCCTTACTAGTAATTATAGATGCACCCTATAGAATGGAAGTTAGTCAAAATCCAAAACTTGGAATCCCAAAATGCTCAATATGTGTTCATGTCACTCGTTCTAATCAAATTTTAAAAAAGGTCTTATATCAGTCACGAAACAGGACATTTGCACGATGCCGTCAATTTATTACCATGTTTTGCCAATCTTCATTTTAACTCAGATTTGTGTTCCATCGTGAGGGTAGTACAATTGGCACCAATAACCTCACAAACGAAAGTGGGCAAAGCATTTGGTACTTAGCATTATGTAACTGCTGACAACATTCACCACTTGTAACTTAACCAAACTAATACCTTTACTCAAGCAAATACTTTTCATTAAAGATAAATTTGAAAAGTCCCGAATCGTACATGAATAAATTGTGCTCTTGCTTTTTTTCTTCATTTTGTATGGTGAAAACATTGAACCGATAGAAGAAGTAACAAATCTACGGTAGTAGCATTTTCAGTTTACGACTGAAAAAAAAAATTCAACATGTTTATAAAAAGTGCTCAGCAAATAAGAACTAAACATTGCGACTTCGGTTTGCGTGTGGGACTGAACGAGAGAAACCATTAAAACAGAATCTTTCTTACCCTTGTTAGCATGAAAGGGTTTGGTGTCACACGTGTTCTTGGTCACATACAGTCCTCCAACGGCGATGTACGCTCCAGCCCCAGTCACGCTTCCTTGTATCAATAACTGTTACAAAACAGCATGATGTTTGATTGTTTCTAAAACAGTGCTTTGGTTTCAGTTGTACAAAATAACTTGCTTGATCTCGTCCCCAAATTTTGTTTTGGCGGTCCACGGATAAAACCTCTTCCCCCTCCCCCCTTTTTTTGTCCTCGAACCGCCAAAACAAGATCTGGGGACGAGATCATAACTTGCTAATAAATCTCCAGGCTTCAGACTCGAATCTCACTTCATACTACTTCTGAAGTCCCAGCACTGACAAACTCATTAAAAAAATTCCCTCAAAATAAATACCGCTTTTGTATCTCTTGAGTATTAATAAAAATATTGTTGTTGTTATTGTTGTTGCTTTTCCTGTGCACTACAAGAAGAAGATGTTTGTATCGGGATGATCGTTCAGGTGAATGTAGTCATTGTTGTTAACTGACATTTCGACAACCTGATGTTGATGTAATCTACAAGTTGGTCTAGTCTTTTTAAAATCACTTTTAGAACATAGCTGGCAATTTTTCGCGCGCTTTCTGTATGGCGCGAGCGTGCATCTAAATCTCGATAGACGCACGCCCGTGCGTCTATCAAATCGCGTGATTGCATTCAACCAATCAAAACGCTCAGAATAGTCTAGGAGAATTCCGTATTTTATCAGTTTTGTTTAAAGTGGCAATGTTCTAAGAGAAATGGTCCATGCTTCAGCTGTACATCTATCGAGTTATGGATGCACTTGGGAAGTTGGGAGAGCACTCGCGCGGGAAGCTAGAGAAGCACTTGGCTTCGCCTCGTGCCACTCAAACGCTTCTTCGTGCTCTCCCAACTTCCCGCGTGCATCCATAACTCGATAGACACACGCCCGGCATGGACCATTTCTTAAACAGTGGTTTAAAATAATGTGGTAAGTTAAAGTGTTGTAGAAACATCCTTAACGTCATATTCCAAGAGAAAACCCTAGAAAAGAAATGAGCCCCCAAACGATATATCGGTGGAAGAGAAAAAGACTCTGACCCCTTCCTGAACCCACGAAATCTCGAACAGATCACCGTTGCTCTACCAATTGAGCTAAAAGGTCAAATGGAAGCTGATCGTGGTCAATAAAGATCGTAATTAATAGTGGCAAATGAACACGTAATTAAAAGTGAAGGGATAACCAGTGAGGTTTGGCCGCCTAGCACTAATAAGCATTTATAGACTCAAAACATAACTCAGTGTGGTAGTTTGAAGTGTTGTGTAAGTGTGCCAAATGATAGTTTCTAGTCATTCTATAAACCATTATTGCCTTTCTATGATAATGATCATAACTTAGTCAATATCTTGACTGTACATGATAACTTAGCATTTACTTGGAAATGATTGTAGTAAGAATGGCATCTCCTATATATACCATCCAAACATGGTGAGGGACTGCTTGCTAGACCATTGACAATACTAGCTATTAAATGCCTTCAAAGATATTGTAGGTGTACTAAAATCAAACAAGCCACTGTCCTTTTTCAAGGTCTCCTTCTAGTATAAGATCTTCAAAGAAACATTAATCAAATCAACTTAGTAACAATTTGTGTTTGCCCGCTCTGGCTCGGCCTCAGCTCATTTACGTTTTAGTTTTCTCTGCTGTTCTTTTTTCTGCCCACGTGCACCACCATATAGCTTACCATCTTGAAGTGCCGTTATCGCCACAACTCTTTAAAAGTATGTATAATTAAGCCCCAAACTCTACAAGTTTTTTGGTTTCTTGGGGGGTTCCTTGTCAGACATTGATCAAATTGTAAGTATTTAACATACATGTACACTAAAATAGTAATGGAAAAAAAATTCAAAATTGAAAAAGATGGTTCTATTGACATCATCTTGCAGCGCGAAGTTTTCGGGGTTGTTGCAATACGATCACGTGGTGCCAACTCGCATTTGTGAAGCTAACAATACTTTATGACTCACTTTGTAGTTTGTAACCATTCCAACGGTTACTTGTCCGTACTGCCATTCGTTTGTCGTGCTGTCAAGTGCACCCATTTTCCACAGCGGCTGCGCAGGTAGCTTGTCGTTCAAGGCTTGATGAACTGACAATGTCTTGAAGCCTGCTCCATACACGATGTAGCGAAACTTTAAACAGCCACCATACCAATCAGCTGATCTAACGTACAGTTTGCTCAGCATCGAAACAGCTTTTTCGCTTACCGTAGATAGCATTATAACTTCGTTTCCTAAAACAGTCAAGTGAAAACTTTAAATCAAAGTTCAAGTTCACAAGCTGTGGCAACAAGAACTGTTAACAACTTTGAAATTAATTCGTCGCGAGTGCTTATTAAAATGTTTTATGTATTTTTATTCTTAGTAATCATCGAATCCCCTTAATACCTTAAGCTTAGATAGACACAGGAGAAATTCCACAGCGGTGGCACAGTGGTTGAAACTTACACTGCTGTCACATGCTGTCCACACTTATGTCACAGCGGTGACATGTTTCACTAGTGTGAAATCGGTGGTACTGACAGTATTGTGACAGCCGTGTACTTAACTGTGCTGTGACAGTAGTGGCCTAGAATGTACTGTGAAAGCGATGGCAGCAACATTAGTGTGTCAGCAACAACGATGACAAAAACAACACTGTAACAATACTGTGCACACTAGTTTGACAGCGGTGACAACTGACTGCGCTGTGACAGCAGTGGCACTGACAGCTCTGTGACAGCGTTGTGCACACTACTGTCAAAGTAGTGGCAACTGACGGCGCTGTCACAGCACTGTCAGTTGTCATCTCTGCCACACTAAAGTGCATATCGTTATCTCAGCACTGTCACTATCACTGCTGTCACAACGCTTTGCTCATTTTCGCTCGTTTTTGCTGTACACGCTGGGTGTACTATTAAAGGCGATCGTACCGATTGCTCCAAAACTTTTTGAAAAATTTAAGGGCGAATGTATGGAAACCAGCGTGCAGCACGTGTGTCAGGATGTGACGTCATGATAAGTCAAGTACCTTTTCCGTGACGGCAAGTCGAGGGACTCTTGAAAAGGTTGCTCGCGGCTTCACTTTTGAACATTCTCCAGGACACAATATTCCCCTCTTCTCTGCCACATCCAAATGACATTCGATTAACTTCTTGTTTATCCAGTACATAGTTCCAAAGATTTATACCATAAACACTCCCAAGGATTGCAGTTGTATTTTGATTGATAGCTTGAACAAATCCAGCTCTCAGGATTCCATCTCCTGTTTATAAAATAAAGGTAAATGTAAAAAGAAACTTATTTAACGAGGGTGTGGCTCTTTGTTTGTCGCTCTTAACACCACGCGTGTTAAAACCTTTCATAGCAACCTACCTTTAATTGTACGTGTCAAACTTTCTGCATACACCTAATTCAATTAAGGTTGACTTCTGCTTTGTTGCATTGTGCATTGCGCATTGTTGCATACCCAGACCGCAATGCAACATGGATGTAAAGAAGCTTTGAATAGAATTGTAGGTGTCTACTATGATACAGGGACATTCGTTCTCCACTTTGCTTCCAGGGCTAATACACGAACTATCGCTGCTTTATCTAGGCACCTGCAATACTACTTAAAAATTCGTAACATCCATAATGCGTTGCGGTCTGGGTATGCAACAATGCGCTATGTACAATGCAAAAATCAGAAGACAGCAACCAATATACAACACCCTACACTACATGTACTTGCTATCAAGTCATTCAACACACCAACCTGTCATGTCGCCTGGCGAGCTTCGTATGTACCCCATCATGACTTGCTTCCCATCAACCATCACGCGCCACTTGCTTCTGTACATCATCCACGACAAACAGACATGGTGCCACGTGCCACCGTTTATACTCGCGTTCGACATTTTACTGTCCAATAAAGAAAAACAACACTACTGGATTTGTTGTACACTTGTTTAGTGTTTGCTTGTTAGTTTTTTTCAAATCGTTAAACCAGCTTTAACATTATGAAATCTGTCTTTCCCACTTGGTCAAAGCCACTAACTTGACGACTAACCTTAAGAGTGACTGTCAGAGAAAACCAGGCAATACTGAAAAATCTCGAAAGATGGGGGTCGGCAGATTCTCATCATA
>JAOBRG010064226.1:0-21348 GCA_027574985.1 Umimayanthus nakama | reverse complement strand
AGTTCCTGCCGACCACCCGCGTTACGTCCCTTAGGGATATTGCGGGGAACTTTATGTAGATGTAGATGTAGATGTAGCCAGTACATTCATACGGCAAACAAAATATCTTTGCATAAAGTCGTCGAGACAAACTTAACAAACCCGAATGTGAATTAATTGTTGATATTTGAACGGTTTAATTTAAAAAAAAAAATAGCCAAGCGTGAGTGGAGGCTCGCTTTTTAAAAATAAGGACACTACGCCGAACAATGTGATTCCATTGAGAGCTAGTCCACCGATATCCGGGAATGTTTTGCTTTATTTTTTGTGCACATTTGACAGACTATTCACACAAATGTTTTGTAACCAACAAATAAAGTTTTAAGTTGTTTTTTTTGTTGAGGATCATCTGCTGTTGTAAGCCACTGTTTCAAACCACTTCTTTCTAACTGAATTATTCCACCAGGAAATATGCGATTATATCCACAACGTAACAGTTATCTCAATTATCTAGTGTCTTTATAAAACATATCAAAAGCCTTTATTTCGACAGATATTAAGTAACAGACTACACCAGCTTAAAGATTGTTTGTCTTGAGAACAGCACAGTTCTCTTTGACTGTATTGCTGTTTTACCTGAAACAAAAACTTCCTAGCTATTCAGTTCGACGGCTCAGTTTCTTAGTTGCGCAATACAACAACGAACAATTTCCCGACCTGTGCTTCCTGCTTGCATATTTCCTTACTCTTTATTGTCCATAGGTTTGTTTCTGTATCCGCCGCACTTCGTGTTTTGCTCTGATGTGTTCCTGAGCTTTGAACCTGTTATAATTGTCGCCCTGAACTGCTAAATCAAGGTTAAGAAACAGGGATTAGAATTTTTTACGCTAAAGCTTTTTCTTTTCTGGCGAACTTGACCCGTTAAGATAAAACTTCTGACCGGTATTCTTTTGACTCCTTATAATCAAGTTCTAATACAGATGCTTTTTGGAAAACCAAAGAGTTTCTAAGTTTTCCATTTCTATTTATAGGGCCAAGCTTCTCTTCTGAAAACATATTGTTCCTTTCTAGTCACTTTAGTGCAAAGAATACAACCATGTCCACATCGTTAATCCTTTATCCAATTACTAATACTTAATCTACCCCTCTCCTCTTCCGCCACCCTCCCCTACCCGAGGTGATTGTTTATTAACGAGAGAGAACAACTTATTATAAATTCGAGCTTGGTTTCAATTATGACAATGTTGACTTTTGTGTTTCGAGCTTAATAAGTGCCAAGAAAGCGGACTTCAGGCTAACTTACACATATCCTAAATCATGTTTTCATGTCAAGTCGTTCTGAACCGACTGACGTTTGTTGTTCCCGGTTTGTTTGTGCAACCTCAAGCCGCCACGTCCGCCCAATGTATTGTGTCACACACTGCAGCTGAAGCTGTATTGGTTGAGTAAACTCAAAACGTGCACGGCGCTGTACTGCACGGTTAAAGCCACACATAAAAATGAACAGTTAAACATAAGGCTAAAAAGTCAATATTTTAGGTTTTTACTTCAGTATCTGCATTGTAAAAATCAAACGAAATCGATTCGTTTTGCTCGTTATAGCTAGTTAGTGTCTGCGATGAATGGTGTACGATTGTAGCTGATCAACTCCGGAAGTTTGGCTTTTAAACAAAGACTAGCCATTTGGGGGTTTCCCTTTGACCTCACCTTTGAAAGTATAGACACTGACATCATGCGATCAGTATCGTTAACTTCAACTGGCCTGATTAGGTCTCATTGCCTTACCGAGGTTGAGCTGATCATTGCTGCAATCAAGACCACAACATGTTACCACAACTGGTCCCTCTCCCTTGCAATCGCTCTTAAAGGGGGGAAATCAATGTCTTCGCAAAATGACCAATGCAGAGCTTGAGATCACCAAAACACATGAAGGTTCGTTATCTTTCAGTGATACGACCACAGCTTCTTAAATTAAGACGTGGAGAGATTCCTAGCTTCCAGAATCAGTTTAAAACATCTAACAAGCAATCGTCTAAATGCTGTTGTATGTTTAATAGAGTATTATACTTCCTTGTTTGTTAGCTTAACGAAGAAGCAATGCTCAACGATATAGCAACAATCTCAAAGTAAAGATTTTCTTAAGCTTTCAGACTGAATAATGATCAGTTGAATATCTCTATTTTAAAAACAAGCCATTGTCTAAATGGGTTGTTTGCGTAAATAAGAACGTAGATCATCCTCAATTTCACCTTTTGCACAAAGCAAATTTGTGGTGCTAGATATTGTTAACATATAAGTTAAACATATAAACAGAAAAAAGAACTTAAATGCAGACCGGCATTTCTCTAAATGTACTTAAACTATGAATGCCGATGGTGTGTCAACTTATCTTTATGTAAAAACAAAAGCAGTGTTGATATAGCTGTTGCTGGTGATAATTATACAATGTTTGTTGTGTCTTCCTTGGTTTTGTTAAGCACATTTGTAAGATATAACAAGAAATAGCCGCTCATTAGAAGTGTTATTAGAAGTTATCTCTTGCAAGGACTTATTCCCAACAATATCTCATTTATAACATTCCCAAGAACCCGACAAGATTCGACACTGATATACGCTTGCGAAAGCGGAAAAATAGTGCAGCGGTTGACCTTAGGTGACAGAATCTGAGAATGAATTGATGAGGTCTGTTGTGGTAGCACCTGAAAGCTTTCAGGAATGGAGGACGAGAAAGATGTTCGCGCCAAGGACAATTTAACCCTTCAACTTCACTGAATACTTTAACTATTTTGTAAACTTCAATCACTAAATGTTGTTTTCTCGTCATTTTGAAGTACAAAAACGCAAATATGAATTGAATCTGAAAATTGAAAAAAAAAACCCCGAGATGGCTGCCGCATGTGACGTCATTTATTTGACTATCGTTGCCAGGGAAACACCACGTGATTCCGCTAAATTGAAGTTACAATTAAAGCTTATTTCGAGGCTTCTAGGGTTAAGCGTTGCAAATTATTGTACCATCCTTCAATAATGCATGTCCCGAGATCATTCACTACACAATTACATGCAATATCAAACTCAGAAATGAGTGGCCGGAGACCGATTAATTTCTTCCGCGGAAGGAAAAGAGAATGAGATAAGTTCATAATTGGAATTAAAGAGGTTGGGCTGTGGGTTTTTCCGTGTGTGGTGAGGAAATAGGGACTTCAAAATACTACTGAGTCTAAACGATGTCCAATAAACTTTCATACACTACATAATTATATATACAGTCACTCTCCGAATGCGAGCAAAAAAAAATTCGAGCTTTGTTTTCCTACAGGAAATTAACGATCAGGTACGTTTAACTAAATCAGAGGAAGAATTTCGATGAGTGCTACGTCGAAACTTAATTTTGACTTTTTATCTGCGTAGGTCTTTGAGTAAGGTTGAGTTGTTTTGGGGCAAAAAATCCCTCGAATGGGAGGAATTTCCTCGAATGCAAGGAAGCATTTCACGGCTTCTTTTAACCAACATAATTTACGAGATAAATGAAGATAGAAACAACCGCTACATTTATGTCAATTTCGGGATAAACGCACTCCGTTTCTGCCAGTTTTGTTTTCGAGAATGTCTATAGCAAGATTTTAGAAAGCAATCATTCTGATACACGTTTCAAACAGTACTGACAATGAGATGTTTTACTTACAAGATCGGGGCTACCGGATCAGCACACGAAAATGTTGTATTCAATCACAAATAATCCTGGTTTGTTAAAAATTTATTTTTGGTACGTGCGCCCAAAAGAAGCGGGAAAATGACGTGCGCACCCGGCCGTTACCATTCACGATGTCATTTTTGCTCGGATTTGAGGACTCATGTGCTCGCCAAGCAATGGATATTTCATTCTTAGGTATGGATATATTTGGAAGAAAAATACAGGGATTAGAAGCAGAACAAAGCACCTCAAAGTATGTAATGGTATTCTATTTATTGTTTTCATACACAGAGTTTATCAAATTTCTCAGAACCGTTTATCAAACCGCGTTTGTCCTCCAAGTAAGGTTTCACATTGTTCTTCTGTCAGAGTAGCACGCCACCCAAGACATTTGTTTATTGCTAAAGGAAAATTTCTCAGAGCTCTCATGCGCCGAGATTTTTTCAACAAAAGAGAAATATTTCCTCCCATTCGAGGAACTTCGCATTCGAAGAGTGACTGTATATCACGCATATTTAATGCGTGTTTCAAAAAAAATACCACGAAAACGTTTGCCTGGTGAAGAAACCCAAAGGAAAGTGGTAGGGCTTTTGTTGTTTGGGTCTCCTCGTGACAATTTTGCGCGTAAAAATTACAGCAGTGCAGTGGAATGGAGTGACCAATACCTCATCTGCAAAAGAAACCTTGCGAATTTAATGGGAAAAATGCTTAATGCTTTTAAAATCATTAAAACAAATCGTCATAAAATACCAAACTCTGTGTACAATATAAGCGTTATCAGCCTTTTCAGATGAAGGGCTAACGCTCAAAACGTCGGCCATACACCAAATCGTAGAGGCAAAAAACATACACTCATGATCATCAACCCTTGTTGATTATAGCCTATTTTGGTAATGCCTGGCTTTTCTGTTTGCAACTGCCAGTCTCTCAAACATAAGCATTGCACTTTAGTTTTGTTGACAAAATTTCTGTCTTGCATTGTGTGTGTGTGTGTGTGTGTATGTTTGAAATCGCAAAAATATGTCCCAGAGATACCTAAAGGTCAGTACCATACCTTTTGTAATAGTTTAACCCGAAGTGAAAGACCCTATTGTTTGATATCTTTACAGATGGTAACAATGGAATAAAGAGTCCGCGAGCACGGTCTGAGAGTATATTGCACGGGTGTTATGGCGTTGGTAAGCTGGTAGACTAAATTGTAATAATATGAGCTTGAAATGAGCTGTTATACGTTTAGTTTTGGCAAAACAGTTTCAATTTTTAATTTAATAATTATAATTATCGAATTTGATTTGTTACTTACAGCTCACGTTGACAAGTCTTAATCGTTTCTTGACAAAGTTTGTCTTGTTGTTTAAATTTGATGAACAATTAGTGATTTCAAATACGATTAAACTGTAGTCCGATAAGAGAAAAATGAGCTCATGAGTAATCGGTTAAGGTCATTTCATCCAAAAGGAACCTGCACTCAGATTT
This sequence comes from Umimayanthus nakama, assembly GCA_027574985.1. Classification (NCBI taxonomy): domain Eukaryota; kingdom Metazoa; phylum Cnidaria; class Anthozoa; order Zoantharia; family Parazoanthidae; genus Umimayanthus; species Umimayanthus nakama. The sequence continues at coordinate 16,199 of JAOBRG010064226.1, read as the reverse complement.
TGGTAAAACTTTGTCCATGAATAATTTAAGATATGTAAACCCCAGAAAAGAAATAAAAAAGGGGGTCCCACTCTACTTTTAGAGATAGCGGAGGCAGAAGTCAGCCTCTCCGGGGCTATATTTTCTTTAATGAAAGCAGTGCGACGTAACTGTACTACAATCCTTCGGAATGCCAAACTAAATATTCAAAAATCTTGAAACATTTGAAAAATGATGTTATAAAAAATACTGGATGTTGAGAACATTTGCTTTGGATGTTTAAGCAAAAACATGTTTATGGTAACAATGCAAGGCAATACAATACAATACAATAAAATACAAAACAATACAATACAATACAATACTTTATTTAATGCGGATATTCGTACTTAGAGTTTCTTTCAAGTGAAAGCTGTTGCTTTGGTTACCAAATCCAGAAGAACAAACAATTCACGCCAATACTTTTCAATTTTATCGTATTTTCCAACACTCAGAACTTTCTACTTTTTTTCCGAAAATGGAGTTGTAAGGTCAAAACTAAAACTGGTAGAAATAAATTAGGGGGTCACCACGCTTGTTTAAGAGATATTGTGAAAAGTATCGCAAAAATGGACGTTTTTCGCTCATTTTCCAAAGGGGAGCCTGGGGCGAGTTTTACAAAAGTTGGCTTAACTTAAACATACTTCAATTTTTCCGACTATTTTTACCAATTGTTTGTTTAACTGTATATTATTTGTCAAGGAACATTGAAACTTCTCAAAAGTCACAATTTTAACCTTATGGCGGAAGAGCTGCGCACTGCGAAAGGGGGGAATGACCTTAATATGTTGATGAAAAAGCCGGCGTACGGTTAGTGTTAGGCTAAGGATTAAGATTTTAAAAGCTTGATGGATTCTCTTACCAATGACGACGCACGAGTATCCTGCGACTGAAGACTTCTCTCATGTGTTATGAGCCCGATCCTTGAGGGGCAGACTCAGTTGCTCTTTGCACAAACACGGAGGCCGGTTCTTGCCTCGATGGCGGATTCAGCTTTCAGTTTTATTCTGCAATCTTTGAGATTCGTTATTCTTTTCTCTTCAAGTGGACGCACTGCTTCACTGTAAACAACAAGCCACCTTGTGCGATCTTGAGCAGTATTTTCTCAGGCATCAGGACAGGTTCCGCGTTCTTTGAGATTATATTTAAGGTTACCGTTAACCTTGAGCAGTGTTTTCAGTTTTCCGTACATAACTCCGTTAATACGCCTCAGATACCTACAAACCTACATATCAATGGAAAGCTCATGAAATTATCTAAATGATAGTGAAAACGTCGTTTACAAATTTTGGTTTATGAATGAATGCGAGCATCATAACTCAAACTGTTTATTTCATTTATAGATGTCAATGCGGCTGTCAGTTTCGATTTCAACCATTTATAGTTTGTTTGTGAGATTCAGCACAAATTTTACTCTAATTCCGTCCAGGCAATTCTTGGTTGAAGTCGTATTTAATTTTCTGCAGGCATTTAAAGAAAAATCCCCATTTGCATTATACAAAACTGCATTGTTTGAGTCATAAAAAAACTAATTGAAGCGGAATTTCAAAATTTGCCAGGACGGTTTTTGTCTTCGGCTATTATTTTATCAACCTGCCAAATTTGACGGTATGAAACCAAAAATTGAGTGAGCATTGATCCTTAACGTTTTCGTAGTTTGAGTCAAAAAATGTCTCGAGAAATTCACTCCTAAAGTAAACCGCGCGTCATACAATTTTACTTCCGGTAAAAACTTTTGTTCGTTATATCTTGCAAACTATTTGACTTATTAAAAAACATTTTTCTTGCTAGAAGTTTGCTTCATGTATATTAAGATTATACGAAAATCTCAATTTCGAAGTTTTGATCCGTTCCAACATGATGGGTAACCCTAAGCGTGTCTTTGTTTCCGAGTCTTGGTCTTCCTACCGATCTCTTCACTTGCTCTAGCTGGTTAAAGATGATTGCTTTAGGTATTCGGTGGTCCTCCTTTCTTGCAAGGTGATCAGCCGAGCAGAGTTGTGCCTTTGTAATATGGCTCTCAACGCTGGGGGAGTCACATTGATGTTATACTCCAAGATTGGATACCCTATCCTGCCACTTGATACCAAACATGGAGCGCAAGCAACATGCGTGGAACTGTTCGAGGAGCTTCACATGTCGACGATAGGTTGTCCATGTTTCACATCCATAGATTAGGACGGTTAAGAGGAGTTTCATACGATAGGCTTTTCAAGTTTCACATCCATAGATTAGGACGGTTAGGACGACTTCCTTGAACACGTTAACTTTGGTGCGTAGTTATCAAAATATTATACCAATCTCATTGAGGGAAGCAAAGGCAATGCGAGTAAGATCTGGAATACAGAACGGGTTTCCTTTCCTTTGTAAAAGTGCATTATAGAGGCACCCTTGAAGTCCTCAGGTACTGTCCTTTCTAGCCAGAACGTGTTGCAGGGCTGCATGAGTTTCTTGGACAAAAATGTTCCACCGTGTTGGAGCATCTCAGCAGGTAAGCCATCAACGCCTGGAGACTTTCCTGAAGATGTCTGTTTAATAGCTGCTGTAACTTTGTCTACGGATGGAGGGAAGTCTAGTTTCTCAAATATTTGCCTCTGAGGAATCGCATCTAGAGCTTCCTGGGAGACTGAAGATGGCCGATTCAGGAGGGTATTGAAATGTTCTACCCAACGGTTTAGGACATCGGGCTTGTCAGCAAGGATTTTTTCGCCGTCTGATGATAAAACAGGTTAACTACCACTTGTCCTGGGTCCGCAAAAGTTCGAAGGCCTTCGTGAAACTAACTGGTGTATATGTTTGTCAGCCGCTTCCTGTAACTTACTTGCTTTCTTTTCTCACGTTTTTTCTTCAACTGGCGGAGCGTATTCTGTACAGTGAGTTTGGCATTGAGGTACTGAGACTTGAGCGCAGCAGTGGATTTATTAGGATTGTTTAAGCAGTCTAGGTTAGTCTTGTATTTTAAAACCGTTTCACTCACTGACTCATTATTGTTCAGACTAATTTATGATAAGAATTAAGTAGGGTTAACTCCCATAGATTGATGCTGAAAGGAGAATGTATATCATGATCAACTTACTTATGATTCAGTTTCAGCAAAGAGCGACAAAAATAGATACAAGTACGACTCGTTCATGGTTTATGCGACGGCCGACCGACCCTGGGTTCGAGAGCTTGTAGGGCAGCTGGAAGAGTCTAAAGGGTACAAGATTTGCATTGAATGCCGGGATTTTGTCGCAGGGCGACCTTTCAGTGACAATTTTCAGGAAAGTGTCGAATGCAGTCAAAAGATTGTCATAATTCTGTCGCAAGCCTTCGTACAAAGTGAATGGTGCGACATGGTTTGCCAGTTTGCGGCAAGTCACGTGAACAAGATTATACCTATCAAGCGTGAGGAATGTCGCTGCCCACAAATGATAAGCGACCTGGATTTCATCGATATGACGTGTGAGGTGGCCGTTGAGTATTTCTGGGAAAAGCTTGTGCAAAGTCTGGAGTTCAAAAGTATTGACAAAGGAAAAGAAAAATCCAAAGAAGGTAATTAACGATGTCATAACTTATAGTATCGCAGTGGAACAATCAGCACTCAGAACTGAATCAGGCAATTTTTATCCCAAAATAACCTGAAAAACTTTTGAGAAGTTGGCGAAAAAAGAATTTCTAGACATATCCGACGTTTCTTAAGTTTTTCTAAAAGTCTGAACCCTCGCATAAAATGTAAGATATAGACATGACATGATATAGAAAGATGTAGTTTAATGGGAATATTTTGGGCAACATCCGCAGTTTGATTATGTAGCTCAGTTTCAGTCGGCTGTAACGCTTTAAACAATTGTGTAGAATCAAGTAGGTCACTGGGTAAACTGCTAACAGGATTACAAGAAGACAAGAAGAGAAAAAGTGGATTTATTTTTCTAATTCTTTCCAAATTTTCGAAGAAACTTTGATCTAAATTTCTCGGGAAAAACATAGTTTTATCTGAGCAAACTCAGAACCCAAATCCCTAAGAAATTATTGCTTCACTACAACACCTTCCGCTCGAAGCACTCTGCAAGACATAGCCTTTGATGCATTCAGAATTAAGTTAAACTAGGTTTTGATTAGTAATACCAGCTGAATTGAGCATAGAGTGCAGTTCGATCTGAAATAATGTGCATTATCTCTGAATTAAACAAACGCGGAGCGCTGATCGCCTGAGGCGGCCTTCTGATTCGCTAACCGAACAATAACATCAGTTATACAACCAACGCCTTAAAAACAGCACACAACCATCAGCAAATACTTGTTGAACGGACAGTAGAAGCTTCGTCCTTACCAAAAAGAGCAGAAGTTTCAATTGGTGTTTATAGTAACAAGTAAGTTGCACTAGACGAAACTCAATTAATATTTATTAATACCTCCGTTGTATCATGCTTTTCAATTAGCATGTCAAATCAATTGGCTGTTAGCAGTTTTCCCTGCTTTACGACTGGTTGTTCAAATCAGTGTGAACACTGATTCAAATCATTGCAGTTTTTTTTCTTAAATCACTATTCTCTGTTTGGAACTAACAAAATGCAGGGGTTACCATGCAGTCGTTTCAAAGTGGATACAGCTATCTCCAAATTGGTTTTCACTAGTCCCTACTGGAATCGAGAGGAACTTTGCGTATAGTAATAATCAGTGATAATGCACCAGTGAGGTTTGTTACCGTTTGATCGTGGCATTATTTGGAACCTGCAATATTTATCGTGCAAAGAGTTATATTGGTAAATTATTTGTGCTGCTTTAGCCGGTTTCAGTTTCGAATATTGACTATGACAACCTTTTCTTAAAAAAGCTGTATAGTAAAGAGTTAAATCTGTTTCAGGCGCGCAGATAAGGGGTGTGACAGATGTGAACGCAACCCCTCTCCCTACCAAAGGGCCAGAAAGGTCCGCCTTGAAAAAGCTTATTAGGCTGCCAAATAGTAAACTTACAAAAGACGCTCGCCAAAGTTGAACCTTCTGTTTTGGTTTTCCAATGCATCCAGCTTTTCACAGTGCAAAAAAGAAAAAACAAGGAAGTTCAGCATAAACTAAGTATTATCTTCTGTTGTTCACATTTAACTGTGTTTATATTACTCTCACAAAATACGACTGAAGTTTTGTGTTAATACTTCGGGAACTAAGGTTGTGTTTCTTTTTATTTACAAACCTACATAAAATGCAATTTGTTTATTTTGTTGGAAAAAGGGAGAGTTGCCACGCGCACAGATAGAATCCCTGAATGTAGGTACATGTAAGTATATTTAGTTGCACGTATATAAAAAAAAACACACTGTAAGCTAACCAATAAGAGACCAGCATTTTTGTAGATGTGGATGATGATGGTCTTATTTCTACACGAGAAACTGAAATTCTTCAAGTTATGTTTAAGAACAAACTAAGTAGGTGTTAGTTCCAAGTTCATCAACTACACAAGTATGATGCAATGCATAATATGTTTTTAAAACTGATGTTGCTTGGTTCTTACTTCAATCTAGCAGATGACTCGGTACCAGTCACCACGTTTAATGTGAATATCCATACGGTTGGTGAAGGTGGAAGCGTAGCTGTCGGTCAAGGGGCTTGTGTCAAAAGCACTCGAAAAACGGGTAAAATTGACTTCTTAGCCGAGAGCGAGTTCTGTATGGGAAGTATCAATATAAGGCGTCTGTGTATTAACTTAGAAGGCATGAGGAGGGGTGTGGGGGAGTCAATCTTACCCCCTCAAATTTTTTAGCTTAAAATTTTTGTTCCTTGACTGATTTCCGTTATTTGTTCGTTAATATATCTTTTGATCTTAACTAGGTGACGTCACGATTGATGACGTCATCATAATAAGTCACGCAATTTGTGTGTCGACTACAAAACTGCAACTTTTCGCTAAGAAAGCGATTTTTTTTTCGCCCAAACACTGACAAGTTTACTTTATTTCTTACAATTTTGCATATTTCAATCTAATGATATTGCGGAATAACTACCGGGAGGTGAAGAATGAAACAATGGCTGGCGTAAGCTCTCGCTTTGTGGAAGTGACCGAGAACAACGCCTTGCAAATGCAAGATATTACAATTCCTAACGATACAAAGAAGGCTACGAAATTAGGAATGAAAATTTTCAGAGATAAACTACGTTTTAACTTACAAGTCAAACAATATGCTTACATGTCGAGTGTCTTCTGTCCTGATCGCCAAGCTTCGTTGATGCTTCTTTCCTTGAACAACAACTGCCCTGCCACGGCTCTATTTCAAAGCCCCATTTAAGTCAACTTATTTTCCCTGAACAAAGGATCTCCATTCAAGAAAATTTGATTTTTTCCATCTCTCTTTTAAATAGTTGTGATTCTCAAAACTCTAACAGCAAGCATAGGGCATGACCTTCCGGAGGAAACTTCACAAACTGTTCATTCAATTTCTATTTCAAATAAACTGCAACTGCCTTCACGAATACTTCAAGGTATTAAAAGCTTAAACAACAGTTTTGTCCGGCGAGCTTTAACAGATATTGTTGATGATCGCTACTTAATATAAAAATATTCAAAGCTCGGTAGCAGAGTCGCCACCTTTGTGCTAACTGAAAGTTTTGTGTATAATTTGAGCGTGAAAATGAGGCAGCCAACTGGGCAATGAGCGCATGCCCATTACTGCTGATACGTTGGGAGAAATTAAAAGAGATCAAACAGGCAATTCTTGCTTACTTTTCTTAACTATGTTGTGCTGTCACCGAGTTTGTATATGCTAATACAATTATTCTCTTCAATCTTGGTGAATAATGGCTTTTAAAATATTCACCTCCATGCTTCGCATGTCGGTGATTATTCTGCCACTACTCACTTCGATTTCAGAGAATAATTGTTAACTGTCATATTATTTCCTTTATTTCCTAAATGATCGAAGAAGTCTAGCTGTTCGTTTGTTTCCCTGTTAACTTCACACTTTTTAACTGTTTTCTAAAATATTTTTTGAAGGAAATGTTTTGTATGAAAATGACAACGAATTTACCAGCTCTTCTACCATGAATATACCTCCCGGTGCAACAAACGGCGACACAATCACTGGGGTACCCCCAGGTACAACTAACAGCCCCACTGGAGTACTGTCGGGTGTAACCAGCAACCCAACTGGGCTACTCCCAGGAATACCAAAAGGCAGCAGAAAAAAATTGACATCCAGAAAAAACAGCATTGAAATGCGTAGAGATAAATTGAGAGCAAGTGTAACCGTCGGGCGTGCAAGTGACAAAACATTCTATAGGAACATTTATGAACCCAGAAGCATGTCTTGTAGTTACGTCAACAGTCGACCATCAGGAGCTTCATTCACAGACGAGTTACGAGCCCACAGACAAGATACGGCCAGAGGTCAAGCACCAAACCAAAGTGAAAATTATTCCCTGTTGGATGATCATGAGGACGGTGCGGTATTTAGTGACGACAAGTATCAAGTCAGGCCTTTGAATGATACCGTTGTGTATCATCAACAGTACGTCAATGAGCGTAGAGGACGATGGGAAGTACAGCCTCTCAGTGGTGTTATGGTCTATAACGTAACAGGTAAGCTTTAGTGTAAAGCATAGTAAGTTATAAGTTGCGCATGACTTGTAACTAATAAGTTTGAGTAAGCATTTCGCCGGTCGACGTTGTAGCAATAACAACGCATGGGTAAAGGGAAAAATTCTTCAAGATAGTGTGTTAGAGATTCGTGATTAAATGAAGCCCGGAAAAGCAAGAATAAACGAGTATCAAGAGTGAAATTTATATTTATTTAGCAAGAAAAAAGCTATTTGCAGCCCTAGAAATTCAATAGGAAGAAAAGTAGGCTAATAATGGGTGTCAGGTGGAAAAGCAGGTCCAACTATCAAAAAGAGAGTGGAAATCGCAAAGAGACTCTATTTGGATTTACATAACTTTTACTGATAATCAAGAAGCAACAACTTATGAGCTCTTATTTATCAGCCCCTAAACTTGAAACAGAAGAATACAGTTTCTTAACGCAAATAACTTCCCGTTGTTCTATGATCCCTAAGGGGCTTCCACAAACAATACAGTTCACATTCCTGCAATGGCCCTTAATAGACTCAAAACAAATTGCAGTGTTATGTGGACGCCCTTTGTTAGTTTTGCTTTGTCTTGTGTAAGTGAGTAGCATGTGGGTTTGTGTGAACTATTATTGCCATTGTATGTTTTAAGTGACTTTATGACACTTAACAACATAATTACGGGTACTGTATAATAAATTGTTCTTGCATGACCTGGCATTTTTATGGCCGCGCTATCTTGTACGTAGCTTGTGCTTTCCTCCTTCAACAGTAAAAACCAGCTTTAATTACCAACTAAGTGCCAAATAAAGTTTGTTGTTATTGCTAATGGGGATTGAAAGTCTAAGAAGTGGAACACATAAGTGACCAGTTCATTTTGGTTTGCCTTACAGGTGCCCGAGAAACGGAGCTAAATAGTTTCCAAAACGACGTCGATGATTACCTACAGCGCTTTGCCCGCATGGCTGGTGACAAGAGAGAAACCGCTGAGCAGTTTATCCTGCAGGTAGTACTGTCTGACTTGGAGAAGGCTCATGATCGACCCGGCTACAGAGCTATGGATAGTTACAAAGTCTTGGCCAAGCTGAGTTGCTGTAAGAACAGTCCGAGTGTTGTTAAGCATTCATTGAGCCAGCTTCTTAAGTTGCTCTCCAGGTGGGTATTAAAACACTTTGTCCCGTATGTCTGTCTGATCTTGTGTCTGCAAGAACTTCTGTCCGTCCCACTCTCTGACTTACCTTCTGTCTGTCTGTGTATCTGTCTGTCTGTCTTTCTGTAAGTAACAATAGGACAAGCAATCACATTTTTACAATCCATTGACAGATATATTCATCAACATAAAACAAAACTCTATACTTGTTTTGTTGATTTTAAGAAAGCTTACGACTCCATTTGGCATGAAGGTTTGTTACATGGACTCTTACAATATGGAATACGAGGTAAATTATTTGAAATTATAAAAAACATTTATTCAAAACGTTACTGTGCAATTAAACTTGACAACTCTAGAACGTCTTTTTTTAAATATTCAAGGGGTGTAAGACAAGGCTGTATCTTAAGTCCACTCTTGTTTAATCTCTATTTAAATGAGTTGCTTTTATCACTTAATAATGATGTAATAGATCCCATCATTCTACCAAATGGAGAAAAAATAAATACACTTTTTTATGCAGATAATAAACTTTTCATTTCACGAAGTAAAGCCGGGTTGCAAAACTGCCTTGATCAGCTTCAGTCATTCCGCTCAACCTGGCAAATAGAAGTGAATTTGAAAAAGACTAAAATAATGGTTTTTCAGAAATCAAATAGGAACCAAAAAATATTAACTTCAAACATCAAAACACATTAATTGAAATAGTGCACGAATATACTTATTTAGGTATTAAATTGACATCAAATAGAAGTTTTACACAAGCTCAAAAAAGTTTGTGTGAAAAAGCAAATCGTGATTAGAAAGTACGCTGATCTATCCAAATAACAAGAAAAAATAAAATATAAATTTATTTCAAAATTTAAAAAAAAAGCCCTGGGCTGGGGTTAAAAATGTTCTGCTTAATGCTTTAAAAAAAATTGCAACTAGTCTAATCAATCCTTCCAATCGCATTTGTGATTTCATCATTGTTTCAGCTGACGCTTGGTTGTCCTGGAGCCTCTTACACATAAAACAGCTGTATCCAAATTGCCGCAACATGTAGCATTTAGAATTTTTGATGCAACTATCGTTTCGATCTTAACTTGTGGTGGTGAAATCTGGGGTATTTCAAAACCTTTAAAAAATTTAACAAATGGGATCAAGGTCCCGCAGAAAAAGTGCATCTTAAATTTTGTAAGCAATACCTTGGGTTAAACCGAAAAGCGTTAAACCTAACAGCCAGAGGTGAATCTGGTAAATTTCCGATCCAAATATTTGTTGTGAAAAAAGTTTTAAAGTACTTGTCATATCTATGTGAAAAAAATGAGACTTCGATAGTTAAACAAGCGTTTTTAATATCAAAACAGCTAGATATGGAAAATCGAAAATTATACATAAGTGAACTAAAAAGTATCTCCGAGAGACAGGATGTTACGATTCAGACTCATTAGACTTTATGAGACAAAGTACAATAGCTCACACAGCAAAGAATTTCGAAAACAATTATTTATTTTTTATGGCAAAACGAAATTAATTCTTCCAAAAACTGAATTTTTACCGCATATATAAACAAGAATTCCATACAAGTAATTATGTAACTACGCTAAGAAATTCACAAGACAGAAAAAGCTTTGCAAAGTTTTGTACCAGTAACCATGACTTACTTATTGAAAAAGTAAGACATTCAAAACCTTAATTCCCAAGAGAGGAAAGAATATGCGATGTTTGCAATTCAAGTGAAATTGAGGATGAAATTCATTTTCTGTTTCATTGCTCAAGATATAAAACACTACGCAAATCATTCCTTGCTAGACAATGTCAATTACTTAATAAACCCTTTGACAACGACGTAACTTTATGTCATGCACTTTTTACAACAGATAACAAAAATTCAATTCATTGCACTGCAAAATATATAATAAACTGCACCTTTCTACGTAAAGCTTACCTGTACCTGTACGTCTGTACGTCAGTCTTTCCCACTTTCTTTCCGTCTGTCTCTCTAGCTCTGTGTGTGTGCCTGACTGTCTGTCGTTAGTTTTTTCTGCATGTCTTCCTGTTTTGTTTAGCTTTTAATGCCATTTTTTTCTATTGGTTAGTTCCTCTACAAAAGCAATGATTTTGCATTGCACTGTAGTTTCTTCTCAATTTATATTTCTGCAAGTTCCTAGTTTTTAATATGACCGTATCGCTTCACTTCTAACGGAGCCTCTGATTTTCTGCCACTGGATTTCAAATCTAACCCGCGGCCCGCAGGGGGTGGGGGAGGGTGTCTTCGCAACCTTTGCACTTCCCAACCTATGTAAATAGTCCTTACCAGGTTCTTTAAAATTTTCTTTATTTCGTAAAGAAAGCGACTTTTTCTCCGTAGGCGTTTTGTATAGTTAAGGTTACTGTTCATCTTGAGCGGTGTTTTCAGTTTTTCGTATATAACTCCGTTAATATGGATCAGATACCCACAAACCTATACATCAATTGAAAGCTTATGAAATTATCTAAATGATGGGGAAAAAATTGAAGAAAAATTTCGGTTAATTAACGAATGCGAGCATCACAATTCAAACTGTTTATTTCACTTCCGGACGTCAATGTGGCTGTGGTTTTCAGTTTTCACCACTTTTAGTTTGATTTTGAGATTCAGCACAATTTCTGCTCTAATTCCGTTCTGGCGATTTTCGATTGAAAGCGTTTTTAATTTTCTGCAGGCATTTGAAGAAAATTCGCCATTTGCAGCATACAAAACTGCCATATTTGAGCCATAAGAAATTATTGGAGCGGAATTTCAAAATTCGCCAGGATGGTTTTCATCTTTGGCTATTATTTTATCAACTTGCCAAATTTGAAAGCGTAGGATTAAAAATTGAGGGAGCATTGATCATTTACAATTTCGTAGTTTTAGCCAAAACATATCTCGAGAAATTCACTCCTAGAATGCACCGCGCGTCATACGATTTTTCTTCCAGTAAAAACTTTCGTTCGGCATATACTGCAAACTGTTAGACGTACTGAAGAACAATTTTTTTTACTAGAAGTTCATTTCATGTGTGTTTATATTCTGCGAAAATTTCAGTTTCGAAGTTTCAATGCGTTCCAACGTGAACGTTAACCTTAATAGAGTCTTATACAGCTTTAAATTTGCAATGCATACACTCAAACAAACTGTATTTACACCTTAACGCAAGGGTTTTGTGTCATTTTCAATCATTTAATAACTGAGAGCTTATTTCCTTCGGAGTATTTATAAGATTTTAAGTTTAAGTCTCTTTGTTAAAAATAAAGCCTGCTTTGATACAGTAGCCTAAACGGGTTCTTATGTAAAGAGAGTATAAATCAATTTTTTCAGTCACAAGATCAATATAGATTAACTCTGATGCATATCATTCTAAACCGACAGAGATCGAAATAACGACTCCAGCGACTTCTGCAAGACCCGGATAAAGAAAGTGGAGAAGATTATCAGGTCCTCACTTATCGCCCCAGATGGCATTTTCACCGAGGAGGAACCTATACAACACAGGCAACGGCTGACCGTGTACAGCAGGCTCATATCCCTAATCAATGTATATATTGCCCAGGACCGCCTCCTTTTCTTTACTGAAGAGGATCTGACGGAGCTTCAGAACGTTATCAAACGTCTGGAAAGTGTTTCCTCACTTCACAGCAGCTACAAGAAGAAGGATCGTCTGCGCTATTCTGTGGATTTTATAACCGAAGGAATCAAACGACTTCTTGACTCGAAGAAAATCTCAGGGAGGTTGGCCGCTGCCTTGAAAGAGTGTCAGACAGTTTTGGATGGAGAGATAGTTGCCCGCCAAATGGAGTGTCTACGGATGTTCAGAGAGGACAAGATGGGTTGGTTTTCGGTGCACGTCATACTTATTTATCTTCACAGTCAGGTTAGAATCCTTCTTCCGTGTTTTTAAAAACATTTTTTTTCTTTGCACTTTGTATTTCTGTTACTTTATCAGCCTTCGACATTAAACAGAACAAACGGCGTCGCTTTTTCTACTCTTCAAGGGGCCCTTTGGTATGCCACACGAACATCGCCGCTTGGAATCTAAACCCGGGTTAAACGCCGAACTTCACGTGTTGCGAATCTAATGCTATTGAGGTAGAACAGTAGAATTTACTCAATAGCATTAGATTCGGTACAAGGTCTTCGTTTGACCTGGGCCTAAATTTTTATAATTCATTTTTAAGAAGTAAAATAAAGCAAAAACTATAGAAAATCTTCCATTTTAAAAACTAGAAAACCGATAAAGGTAAGCTTTTATTTTGATTTTTACACATCACCCCATCAACCAGAATAGTAGCGAGAACAACACTGACAATGACTGTGACAGTGACGAAATGGGGAACGAAGTAAGTATAGAAAATAAACTATGGACAAATATTAAGGAAAATATTTATTTATCTAAATGCTTTTGCTTCATTTTTGTTCTTTCTAGGCTCACGACAATGATAAAGCCATCTTCCTTATTTGGAGTATTGTGAAAGCCAAACAAGCGAATAGCAAATCTCCATGGAGGACTGGGACCAAGATTGACTGGCGATTTGCACTCATCGCCGCAACTCTGCTGACAGATCTTTGTATGAATCACACAAAGAAAGGTCTGTTCGAAATCACTTTCCTTTCTTCCAATCAGCTCTCGTTGCCATCTTTAAGCATACATTCCAGTTAAATTCCAATTCATTATATGTGGATGCTTGACTGCTTAAAACATGAGGTTTCTTAGGCTGCGTCCACATTGCGCCGGGTAAATTTGAAAACGCATCTTTATTTACACGGTTAGGCCTTCCGTACACACTACGCCGGTGAATTTTGTCACCGAAAACGGAGCCTTTCGAAAACGCCGGCTAGAGTGGATAAATTTGAAAACGCCGGCTAAATGTTCTAGTGTGGACGGAGATCTTTTCGAAAACGATGCTTTCGAAAACGCTGACGTCACGCACATGACCTAACTTCATAAACATCCAAAATGGCGGACAATGTGATAACTGCTGCTTTCTTGTTTTCCATTTTATCAACTCTACTTGTTTTACTAGAGTTGAACATAGTGCTCTACCATATCTCTAGGAAACTGCAATTGCGAATTCGTCATTTCCGACACTTTATTTTATCAAGTGGACCGAAAAGAGGTCGGTTTAAACCGTACTTCAATCAACGACGCTTTTGGGTGAGACCTTGGCGTACAAGGTCTTTCGAAAGACATGAAACAACACAAAGCAAAAAACTACGCGCACAAATGGCGGAAACAAGGGGCGGGAAGGCGGAAAAAGCGTGGGCTGTTAGTGCGCATGTTCAAAGGTGCATTCAAGCGTTGTTCATTGTTTCAGTGTGGATGCGGATCTTTTTATCCGTTTTCCAGTGTGGACGGAGATCAAATTTACCCGGCGCAGTGTGGACGCAGCCTTAGTGTCACACGTCATTTTTACAAGGGACGGTCGAGTTCTGCTTCATTATTCTCAAAACATTGCATATTAGATTGGAAAGATCTACTAAAAGATTATTTCTCCCACAGCACGTCCAAATAAACGTTCAGCTATTTACTACGAGCTTACAGCGCAATGTTGTGTAATGCAATGATCGATTCATTTTTATTGTCCTTCTTTCTACATACTTCGTAAGAATACCGCTTCTGTAGTCACGCTCCATCGAATAACTGCACAGGCAAACTGAGAAAATTGTCATTTTTTAAGTTGACTGAAGGATTAAATCTCTTTAAAATTGCCTTGATCAAGTTAATCACACAGTAAATGTAGTTTGTTTACCAAATTTTTAATCTTAAGGCCTTAAAAGACAAACATTCGTCCTGCTGACCTTCGATTTGATTTCAAATTTCGTTTTTATACGACAATGCTATATGCTTAAGTTATCAATAAACTCCTCAAAATGATAACGCTTACCAAGTGCAGATAAAGTCAAGTTATTTCTATAAACGTTTAACTTTTTGGACAACAGATACTGAAAGTTTTATTTTGATTGCTTCAACGCTTCAATTTTTTAGTTCGAAAAAACCTACGGGTGGCCCGTTTGACCCGCGTCCCCTACATCCTTCCCCTTTGACGCTCAAGGGTTTAATAAAGACTCGAGAAAAACACAAATTTCATTATTTACTGTCTTCAAAAGAAGCCCATGAAGATTTTCTTTCAAAGATTTTCTTTGCAAATTTAAGAGAAGACTTCTCTTCGAGACGGGCTTCTCGGGATTGAGGCCTTTTGCATTCTTTTTATGGTTCTATTTCTTATTTTTTCATTTCAGATACTAGGGTTATTGCTGGCTCAATCCTTGCAGACTACCTCAAGTCAGAGGAGATGAGAAGGTCAGCGGAAGTGCGTGCCATCATGGAGCGCCACACCGCGCGTGCGCTGTTTTGTCCAGATGAGCTCACGATTAAGATACTGACCTACCAGCTGTTTCGCAAAGAAGAGACGGATATTCCTTGTGAAATGCTGCTTAAATTTCTTTGCTGGAACTACCGCAACCAGTCCATTGAGACGTGCGAGACCATTAGTAGCAACTGGTGGAACTTTATCAAGCGCGGATTCTTCCGCGGGAAAGAGGTAGAGGAACGAGGGGGTAAGGGGGCTGTCGGGAGGGGATGGGTGATGTGAGTAGACGAACTTGCAAAAATTGCATAATCAAATCAGCGAGAAAAAGTTGACACTTTAGTTATCCTTACGAAAAAGTATGGGAAAATTGTTAATTATAAGAGAATTCACATTTTTCTTAAGTTTGTTGAACTGCGGAAAAGAACTTGTGAAAAGCGGCGCGTAGAAGTACTCTCTACTGAACCTACTTGTTGTTTTGTTTCTTTCCCTCTCCAGTTTCCGCACCCAGGCTTTTGCGATTTCTTTTCCGCGGCTCAACGAACTCAAGAAAAAAGGGACTGCTTCTAGTCTATAGAAGTTTGGCTGAAGAAAAGAACTGGGGAAATCATTTTCATACTTCGCCCTAAAAATCATCAGCCCGGGGCGGCAAGGAACCTAGTTACAACTGTACCAACAAAATTTATGTAATTTAACTTCATGAAAAATACAGATACGCTTGGTTTTTTGTAGGAACTAGATATTTTGGTAATGAATCATTTTTCTTAGTCTTTTACCAAATTCTGCCTAAGGTTCTTTTTTTACATACAACAACTGTTCTACTTTCAATTATAGTTGTAAATATTTTATAGAGCTAAAGGTAATCGAGCCTCATTTTATTCTTCCTTGTTCTTAAGTTTGGACAAATCTGAACCTTTTCCACTTTGCAAAGAAAGAGCTCGTAATACTTCTTCTATTTACCTGTAGACACAATCTCCGAAAACACCCACAGGTAATAGTAATAATAAAAAAAATAATAATAATAATAACAATAATAATAACGATGATTAAAAATAATAATAATAATAGCAATAAAAATGAAAACAGAAATAATACTAACAATAATAATGGCCTTGCGCACGGTGTTGCCTGTCAAACCGAACAAGCGCCATTTTCGCAGCCTTTTTTGTTATAACCTCGCATCC
>JAOBRG010064115.1:8740-21352 GCA_027574985.1 Umimayanthus nakama | reverse complement strand
CCCTTTTTTGCCCTCGGACTGCCAAATCAAGATCTGGGGAGATTTCGTGTTTTCTCAGAAAATCTCAGTGATGCAGTCCATTGAATGGTTTCTGAGAAGTGATTGTTAGAAAACGTCAAAGTTTATGATAAAAATTTCGGCTGGATGGCGACTTTTGCCACCAAAGCACTCAGTCAATAATGTTCTTTGTAGTTTTGCACTTTTCAAAAACTCTTTACTTAAAAAGTACTCAGCAATTCATGCTCAAGTTTTCTCCGAGTGCTAACTGTGTCATATTCTTTCACTCTGTGAACTAAGATTCGCATAATATTACTAGAATTTCTGGTCATTTGCTTCCTAATAGCATCCCAAACCAACATCGCCCTTGAGTTAAAGTAGCTTCCAGTGTTGTTATAGCTAAATCCTACAAAAATAGTATTTCTTTTCAACAGAATGATAAGTTGAACTAACGTTCTAAGTGATTTTATTTTTAGGGGAAGTTTAAACATGTTTGAGTTTCAGACGTCCTGACAATTTATCCTGACAGTTCTGCAAATTCTCCTTTGAGCTTTTTTTAAAACACCCTTAAGATTCACCAAAAATCAACAATAAATAATGAGCGAATATGTGGTGAGCCAACAAAAAAATCGGCCAGTGTTTGATGGCTTATTTCAGCCAGTTCTGTTCAAATTCTGCTTCTCTCTGCTGGTAATGCAAGCAGAATTTTCGTGAGTGTACTTATCACTGTTTTTTGTCATCCTCTTTTCATCTTTCCTTATCATTCTTGACAGCATCCTGTTTATGTTCCTTTTATCCTCTCGGTTACAGATTGGTGATGTATTTAATCGCGTTTGGCTTCACATTGGACCCACAAGGCAACAGAGTTCTTTTCAAGCTAAGCTCACACCGTGATCTCAGCGCTTTGTCACAATCTCAGATACTCAAGAAACCAGCATTGAATAAAGGGAAGGTGGAAGAAAAGGAACACGTATCGAATGGAGTTGTAAAACCAGAAGCGCAGGTGCCGAAACAGTGCTCTGTCCCCCCTGATGCTGTACGATATGAAGCAGAATGTCTTAGGACGGACTTCAATCTGAGAATCAAACAAGTGCTGTTTCAATCACTTTTGTGTGCTTATTACGTTGGTTTTATCCCAATGAAGTTCTCAGAGGTAAGCCTTCTTCTTCAATCATTTATTGCCCCTTCTTTCTTTGTCCTAGCGTTGTTGGCATATTCTGGAAACACACTACCAGTTTAGCCGTCTTCAGCTGCAACTCTTTTGTAATCAAAGATAGGGTAGTGGGGAACAGTTAAAATAGTTTATTGCTGCATTCACACACAAACATATTTGATTAAACTCACATTTTCAAGTTGTTAGTTCTTGTAGCTGGCAAACATTAAAATCTTCGGGACTAAATCTAACTTGGATAGCTATTTTCAAAAATTGTTTGCCATAGTTTTTGAGCCGGGAGTCATGGCGTTAATGGATATATGGCTGAGTTCTGTTCTGGCTCTTATTTAAGCTCGGTTTTACACCAGTGAAAGAGGCAGAAGTCGAAACGGAAGCGAAGTCGGAAGAGTCCTTACATTTTAGTGTGAACCATGAAAACGGAGACAGAAGCATAAGCGCATGCTCTACGTAAGTGGAGACGAAAGGAAGGGGTTGTTTCTTTTTCTTCCGTCTCCTCTTCTGCCTCCGTCGAGCTTACGTTGCAAACTTCGAAGTGTGAAGCAATACTAACGGAAGTGCAAGTGGAAACGGAAGGATGAGCCATCTCCATCTCTGCTTCCGCCACTAGTGTGAACCAAACTCTACGCTGTATGACAGACCTTTTGCAGACAACCTGCAGTACAAGCCTTTGCCTGACATTTTACATTTTGACCAAGTAAAAATGATACAGACATATTTAGCATTTTAATTTCAGGAATATCATGAAACCATTAAGGGCTTGTGTTCTCAGTGAAACAAATTTCTGATTTCTCCTCGATAACAAAATTGTTTACATCAGCAGATAGCATGATCATTGATACATGTTTCTTGTGATATACAGCAATATTACATCTACTACGACATGTGGTGGGCGTGTCAGCACATCATGTTCATCTGGGGCAGCTCGTTTCTCATGCTAATGACCTTCATGTTACCGCTGAACTACTGTGACGCGCTGCACAAGTGTGCGCTGCACTTGGGAGGCTGGGAACGATACGCTGTGGGGCACAGAGACACTCCACATGTGTAAGTTGCTTTTAATTTGTGTGTATGATTGTATTTATTATTATTATTATGTCATTGTAGTTTTGCATTATTGTACTGTAGCAATATCCATGTTTCTGTTACTGACCCCTCTTGTAATTTAGCGATTTGCTACCAAAGAGGAAATAAACATGTTATTACTATTATTATTATCTAGCAATATTTATTATTATTATTATTATTATTATTATTATTATTATTATTGTTACATGTCCATAATAAAACATATAATAATAATGATAATAATAAAAATAAATATAATAATAATTATTATTATTATTATAAACTGAGAAGAAAAGAAAAATAGAATTAATTTAAAAAAATTTGTCTATAAGAACAAACTTTAATTTTAAGTTTCTGGAGGGCCTCTTCTGTCTTTAGAAGGTTTGTAGTGACCCATATCAGCCGCGCATTTCGTTATTCAGCCCTGACTTATGAATCCATTGAGCACTGTCGAATCTGTAGGTTTACTTTTGAATAAATAGTTGCCGAGTTTCTATGCAGTTGAAGAAACTTTTTCTACCATGAACATGCACATATGCATAATTATGTGGTTTTTGTTGTAATTGTGTAAATATTGTCTGATTACACTAAAAAAAACTTAAGTCAGTTTCAGGAAAATTTTATAAGCTCAACAAAAACCTATAGTTTTGTATGTCTTGTACAATAAGGCGCTGTTCTGTACTAATTAAGTAACAGTGGTTCAAATGGCCATAAAATAGAAATGTTTGGGTTAATTTAGTGGACATAACCTACAAAGTCCAATGCGCTTTGTTAAAATTTAAAGGCCGGATTCCATTTTGGCGAACCTCGCGATAGGCTGTCTGGACATGCGCAGTTTGAAATCCAAGCTGAAAGCGAGCGTTCACTGGCAAACGCTTCCAGTTCTGGAAGTTCGCGACCAAAATGAGCGACAGCCAATCAGATCGTTTCTTTTCAATGCTAGAACACGTGATCGTACCGGTTCACGCGACCGAATTCGCCGAAGCGGCCCTTAATTTATATTCTAAGTTTTTACAGGCGAGTCCTGTCCGGCTTTGGATAGTTTAAACGGAGTCCTGTGTAGAGAAAACTAAGAATATTTGCAATGTCAAAAACAAATACAAGAAACAGGTAGAATATATAAATACACGACGATTTAATTATTAACAATTTAAGCTTCTGATTTCCTCTGTATCCATTCAGGTGGTCAGCAGTGACAGTATGGCCCCGGGGGGTACTAGTTAAGTATGGTAAAGGCTTGTTCAAAGCCCTGGGAGCTCACAATGTTGCTGTTCCAGGCGACTCGCACCATTCAAGATTTTTTGTAAGTATTTCTATGTTAAAGCAATTTTCATTTGACCTTGAAACGAAAAGTTTCTGGAGTTTTGATCAATTGGTTCTGCAAATACTCGGCAAGTGCGCTTACTTATTGCATTTTAGAACATGTTTATTTGGCTTAATGTTTTGTCTTTTGATTTGTTGGCAGAACAAGTTTCTGTTCGCAGCTAGCAAAGTTTTGTACCAAGTCAAAAAAAAAATTTATAGCGAATAGCCACAGATTGTAAATCCTTTTTATTTGTGACTGGGCAAATGAGCCGTCTCACAGCAAACCACTCTTAAAATGCTGGCGTATTTAGTATCTTCCTGTTGGCAGATGAAACAAAACATGAACATTGCAGTAAGCGCATTTTTCAAGGTCAAAGGAAAACCGTTATGCTTAAGACTAATGTTTTGAAGATCCTGTGCTGCTCATGTTAGATTCTCCATTTTGTTAAGGTTGCTCCGCCTGCCCTGTTTTGTCTGTAATTTTCACGAATTGTGCTTTTAACTTGTTGATAGTTTGTCTTATAACCCACACCACCCCCCTCCTATACCCTCACTGGGCTAACAAGTCCCTTACACGCTTTTGTTTATATAAGAACCAGTAACTTTCGGCTCAGCCTGGGCTGTTCTTAATTTTTTGGCGATTTCAGCCTCAAATTGTTCTTAAATTGCTCTTATTTTCTGGTAATTCCAGTCGGAACACTAAAACGACGCTAAGAAACACATGTTTGCATACATTTCATACTGCTGTACTGGTGCGAAAAAGTTTGACACTGTGTACATTGTCCGCGATCATTGTTCCAGCGTATAAATAAATAAAAAGCGCTCGGTGACCCAGCTAGTTCTAACAGATCTTTTATACATGTGTGTCTCATTCTGTTTGCAAGAATTAAATAAACTTTCTTAATTTTTTTTGATCAAAATTTCAGCCTTGTGATTGTTCTGAGCTTGTTCTTAATTTTTAGGCAAATCTCAGCCTGGCTTGTCCTTTAAAAAAAGCGTGTATAGTGTTTTTGTTTACGCAGTTATGTTTGATGAGTCACCACTATGTGACGTGGATATGCAGTATCCCTTCCCCTCAAAACCTTAAAGAACCCTGTTCACCTAGGCGTGGTTTGTTATTGTTTTCATATCCACTCCACGGAACGAAACAGGTGATTTGCCACTTAAAACATGTCAAACAGTGCCGGGAACGCTATAATAGACTGTTTGATGGTTAGATGGAAAGTAGTGGAATCAGGAATTGGAACAGGTTGTAATTTTTGTGAACGAAGTGATTTTCACGGCATTTTCGCGACCCCCTAAAATGGCGGATTTGAACTCATTACCAGGCCATTACCGTGAGGTGGAAACGGTTCTTTAAAGCCTGTTTTGGAGTTCAGGATTGGATGAAATCTTTAAGTACAAAAGATAGCGTTTCAATACATTTTATGAAAACGTGAACATTCTAATGTGTTTTAAGCGAAATGATGCAGAACATTTGAAAGTTGCCTGCTTTCTATAACGCCTTGTTGCTTTATAGTTCGCCTTTCATTCGTCCGGTCGGCCGAAAAGAACTGGGTCTGGTCACTGCAAACAAGAAGTTCCGGTATAACAGGTCAAGCCCTCCCGCCCCCCCCCTCTCTCTTCTTTTCTAAAAGCTCCAAACTTAAAACTCAAATTTTGCAACCACGACGAACTTGGCGTGTGTAGAAGTCTTCCAAATACATGAATTCTAAAGAGTGGGGTTTAATACTGCAAGTAACAAATACATAGTGCAAAGATAGTGATGACTGTTATCTTGATAGCCAAAGTACATCTACAGCTACGATTAATGACGCTGCTCATGGATCAGAGCCGCTCATGAGCATGGTCATTCTGGCCAGAATTAGTTCTGAGAACTCGTGCGTTCCAGTTAAGAACTGAATGGTCGGATCACGCGGCTAGACCGGACAAATTGAATGTGACCTTAACATAGTGTTGTTATCTCCACAGTTTATGTTCGAGTCCCCGCTCCGCCTGGTTAATTGGATAACGAGTGCGCTGCTTCTGCTGGTGCTGTACCAACTGTTCCTCATGACAAGATGTTTTTACTGGCACCAACTCGTCTCGGTCATCGGCCTCTTGATATTCAATTACGTCATCCTGTACAGAGTGCTCAGAGACCGCTGGGCGCTACAGACCGTGGTCGATAGCCGCGAGCCGGAAAGTGATGATTCAGATTCAGATTAATAGAACTCTTAACACGAATGTAAATGCAAGAACGTCGAGTGGGTGGTCATTTTATTGTTGAAATTAATTTAATGTTTCGCTATATTTCTTAATATATTAACAGATTAATCACTTTATCCTTTATCACGTTCACGAAAAACCTGGTTTTTCGTGGTATACCTGTCTTTTGATACAGTTGAAGTTGGGTTTTGTTACAATGAGCCAAAATGTAACTAACAAGATTCTTCTGTATTTTCTGAGACACACAGACTTTTTTAATATTTAACTAGAAAATATCTATTTAAACAGTTGTGCGAAAACGAATCGCATTACCAAGATGTTTCGTTACCTTCATGTTTCAAGCAATAAAGTGGCCACTCACTCGTCGTAACTTGCGTGAAAAAAAAGAAGATAAAAACAAAGTAGAAACCCAAGGCATAAGACCTTGTTGCAACTGAAGTATTTAAAGTAACGAAATAAAACAAGTGTCCATTATCAGGCCGCGGTTTCAACACTGGATAATTTATAAGCGGTTGTAGATGTATTTTATCATTGAACACCAGCAGATACGTGAAACATACCATTGTTCCTGTAGTCGTGTACTCTGCAGGGTTTGTTGGTCTTTTTGAATTCCTGGAAATTAAAGTGATTTGTGTGCTAGAAACTCCCGGGAAAATCGCACAAATTTTCGAAGGAAGATCTGGAATTTTCAAATTATAAACGGTGACTTTGACTGACTGCTTTTAAAAAAGGGACAAAGTCGTTGTTGACCTAACAAATATTTGTGGATTTAAAATATTAGAACGAGAAATGGTAAATTTAGTTCCCTGTTTTATACGAGTACACAACGGTTTAAGGGCAAAAAGAAAAAACATGACAACACAAAACCAAATGCAAAGTGAGTTGCTGGCAAACGCTTTGAGAAATGCAGACTGTCGTTAACGAATTCGATTATAATTAAGTTTTGCTAAATTTTGAGGCTTCCACTTAAGCAGCCTGTTTTTTACCAATTTTAGTTCTACCACTTTGGCAAAGCCTTAAGATTAAATAGCCCTTCTCTAAAAACTGTCATCCACGAATTTGAGCTAACTGATTGGTACCTGAAGTTTTCAACCGGCACCTTATCATTAACAAATAAGTTACGAATATTTCAAGAATATCTGTCAAAGTGAGGGGGCGGTCAGTTTCACTATATTTAACGTCAATGACGATTTTGAAGAAAATAGTGTTCCCACAAAAACTTTTAATGCACCACCAACAATTCACTCAAAGCATCCAACCCTCCCTCCCGTGATTTCAGGCTGGTATAAATTTACATGGCAAAACAAACAAAATTGGCTTTATCTTGCTAATAGAACAACAAGCTGGCTTTGTTGTGTTGCAAACTGTTGCTGAAACTAGAATGACGCAGGGATAACGTCACTGTTTCCTTATCACTTTACCAGAGTGAGAACACTTACGTTTCGAGAAAAATGCCCCGAAACAAGCCGGGATACCGCACCTCGTACGTAAACATGAGAAAATAGTTAAAGAGTTCAAACCCCCCCCCCCCCCCCCTAGCTGGATTACCCACCCCAACTGAGCTAGTAGCCCGCTTCATGTGAACGTGATCACGATAAAAAGAAATCTTATACGAACAAACGGGTTGGCCCAATTGGCTGGGTTACCTCACCTACCCGGTGTTGTCCACCTCCGTGTGAACAGGTCCTTAGATAACAAGCATAACAAGGTAATCTAGAACAAGCACAAGCTGTTTAGCTTAACTCAAATCCAATTTATTATACATGGTTCTATACAAGATATTTACAACTTATTCTGCATTACATCTGGTATCCGAGTTCACATACTGACAACTATAAACATACAATCTTGTTAAGACTTTCATTTCTGATGCTCATTTAATTCTCGAACGTTCTCTGGGGAAATGGTGTTGAACGTTTCACGGTATATTAACCACGACGACAGAGAACCCAGGGTCACAGTAAAACACCCCGCTACGAATGAAAAACAAAAAAACCCAGAAAAAATCGTATCTGCTGTTTATCCACACCGCCAAATAATGTGAGTGTTTCGGTCACCATCCTTACCTCATTTTCCCCTTCATACAACAGAACATTATACCAATGAACATGGCTGAATTTTATCTCACTCAATCCATGTTTGGATTACAAGGCCCATCAAAATGTGTTTTTAAGTGTTTTGTTGCTGGTCTGCCATTACAGATACAAACAAGCAGTTACTGCATAAACTGATATTACTAATATAAATTTGTGTCAAACCACATGCCGTATGTTTTCTAACATGTCCATTCTCTTTATCAATCCCCCTCTCCAACAAGCCCCAAAGTTTGGAGCCAGAAACATAATAAATCCCCCCTGCTCCCAACTCTCTACTAGCCTCACTAGAATAGTTTTAAAAACTGATCATGTACTTAATTCTGTAAAGTTCAAATTTCACTTTACTTTTTTCACTGTGCATAAGTAATTATGTTCTTCAACTTTATCACGCCCCTCCTCTCTAATAAGCCCCCCTCTATTTAAAGAATTTCAAATGAATAAATCACAATCCCAGAGCGTAGGTGCTTGTTAGAAAATTACGGCATATACGTAAAGAACAAAATGGTACGGCATAAGATTCGTGCAATAAAAGACATTTTTCCTATCAATTTTATAATAAATAAAATAAATAAACGTTCCTAAATAGGCCTGCTATATTTTCATAACACATTCTACCTTTTTGCTGTTTTAAGCCTCACTCTTGTCACAAAAAAGACTCCTACACACAGACGAGTTTGTTGCAGGGTTCAGAAATGCAGAGATGTCATGGGTTTATTTTTTCGATTCATGTTTTATTCGGCTTATACCAGAATCATTCAATTTCATACTGGGTCAACAATTCAAGACAACTTTCAAGTGTTACACGATGCGGCGCAAGAATATGTTTCAGTTCGCAGACCAGGCAAATATCGGTTGAAACACTCACTCTCACTTCTCGCACTGCTGCTACGAGTCCAGAGTTTGGAAGTTTGCCGCAGGAGATCACGTTTAAGCCTGAACAGTCCCACTGACCCAGAGCACTGATTTAAAGCCAAACCTGTTTCTCAGACCGATGATTGGTGTAGTTAGTGATCAGTAACCTCTGTAGTTCACCTGATTCAGGTTGTTTTGATTGGCAACCACTGGTGACATGGTCTGTGGGC
The DNA here is from genome assembly GCA_027574985.1 of Umimayanthus nakama. Classification (NCBI taxonomy): domain Eukaryota; kingdom Metazoa; phylum Cnidaria; class Anthozoa; order Zoantharia; family Parazoanthidae; genus Umimayanthus; species Umimayanthus nakama. Next base: position 12,425 of record JAOBRG010064115.1, on the reverse strand, counting down.
TCCTGTTCACGCGACTTGATGATGGAGTTCTTTGTTGCCTTTTGGGGGGAGGGTGGGGCCGTTGTTGGACCTGTTTTTAAACAGACAAAATCGGACAAACTCGTAGAAACTCAAAAAAGCCATTTAAATTTATACACAACCAATTTTCACAAGCCTCAATGTTGTTTAAGGAGACCAAGTCATTTAATTTCGTAAACTTTGTAACTCAGTTGCCATTAACACTCAACTACACTGTACTTATATCTCCTAACACAGCAGTTTCTTTACAAGCCAGTGTCGGGCTTCATTAACGGTACGTCCTCATTCCGTTTCTATACTCGTTTACTTTAGTCTGAAGTCTCTATCCGATAAGAGTCAATCCTGAACTAGTTCACCCCGTGAGTAGCACCGGAAAGAAATGTTCGTCCTGGAACGAAATCTGGTGGTACATTGTACAAATATCACGAAGAGGACGTACCATCGCTCTAGAACGAAATCTGGTCGAGGACGTAGCTTGCACTAGTATCATGTAGAGGACGTACGATCGTTCCAGAAAGGAATCTGATAGTACGATGCACTAGGACATACGGCCGTTCCAGAACGATATTTTGGTCGTGCGTTGCACTATTATCACGCAGAAGACGAACCATCGTTCTGGAATGAAATCTGGTCATGCGCTGCACTAGTATCCTGTAGAGGATGTACGATCGTTCCAGAAAGAAATCTGGTCGTACGTTGCACTTGTATCATGTATAGAGCGTACGATCGTTCGAAATCTGGTCGTACATTCTTCAAGTATCAAGCAGAGGGCGTACGATCGTTAAGGAACGGAATCTGCTCTAGTATCATGTAGAGGACGTGCGATCGTTCCGGAGTATTATTTGGTCGTTAAGTTCACTGTACAGGTACACCTGTTGCACAGAAAACCCGATAGTACTAGAAATGTGTAGTGTACAAAATTTCCTTCAATGTCACATATTTCCCTACAAGACTGACAGAAAGCCTGTTTTTTAACAGAATAACTACCAAAACGAGAAAATACTTACCGACTGCGTCTTTGCAGGAGATGATCCTTTCACATTTGCTTTTTGAGCCAACTGGTTGGTCGCAGCTTGTTGAACTACAAAATAAACCCAAATTAATAATATCTCATAATCAAAAGAGTATGGAAAATGGAGCAGAAACGGCAAGAGGGCTCACATGATAACAAGTTCTAACTTTTAAGTAAACAGCAAAAAGGTAGCTTCTATGTACTTTTCATAAAAGAGTGCACAAAGTTGGTAGTTGTTCTTTCGCAGCACTGCCTTCAAATTTTAAGAAGAAATTGGCATTTCAAAGGGGGAATTACAGTTTAAAGTGTACCAATTAGGACTTCAAGCACCCATGACGGCTGCTGAACTTCCTATTTTTCCTTTTCTTTTCCTCATAATTCACTTGCATTTTTCTAAGTTTTGTATGAAGGTATGTGAATGTAACAGCATGCGAAAAGGTGCCTCCAGAGAATGTTAGATAAAGTGCATGATGGTTAAATTATTTGTACCTCTTAGTCTTTCGTTGAGACGATCTAATGACTCCAGTAGTTTGTTTTCTTCCATTGACAAAGCGCTGGGTGCTGAAAATTAAACACATAAAATTTAGTTTTTATCCTTGTTGGCCTGCAACAGTCACAACATCGAAAATGAACCTGACAGTACATTTTATTGGCAAACCTAACAGGGCGGGTAAACTTGATATTTTTACAAACTTTTACTTTCAAGATCCAAGGCAAATAACTGAACCCAAGTGAACAAAAGTCAAGTCATGCAGCCATTACAAAAAGCCAAATTATACAACTCAACTCATGCTAATATGTACATCATGCGTAACAGACCTTGTAGCTCTCGAACTGCTCCCTTTTCAAGGAGCCTGCCAATTTCAGGAACTGCTGTTGCTGATACTAGTCACCAAATGGATCCCCAAGATTTCCTCCCCCTCCCCCCTCCCCTTTCTACCACCTGACATTTACCATTCATTGGGGCAGCTCATACTGTACTGCTACAGCTGCTGATACTCCTCCCTGAACTGGTCTCCTTTTAACCCCACCACTCTGGAAACCCTTCGTATATTTACTTTAATGATTACATTAACGTTTACTGATTCTTATTTTAAGTGACACTTCTTTTTCAGTGTTTGGTACTGTAGCTGTATACTAGTCTTTGAGCTGGTCCTTTCGATCTCCTTTGCCCTTCTTCCCGACCCCATTCCTCCATATATTTACAACTACTGGAACACATCAGCTCAATGTTGCCACTGACCGCCTGTCCCTTGAGCCACACCCCCCCTCCCCTCCCCCCTTCCTGCCCAACAATCTCCTCCCAGTCCTTATATTTACCTTTCCGGGAACCCATCAATGCCAGGTACTGCTGCTGTTGATACTGGTCATTAAACTGATCCCCATGACCTGCAGACTGCACTCGCCTCTGGTTACTCTGTGATGCTTTCATCACTGCTCGCATTTCCGCTTCTGAAAGCGGTTGTTGCCCACGCGCTAATTGACAAAGTACTGCAGCGTAAGTATATGAGCTCACATTAACTCCCGACAGTTAATTATTACCGCTATTTCTACGTTTATCCAAAGTGTCAAGAATTCGTCAGATTTACAAACACTGAAAAGGTTTCAATGAAAACGTTTCAGAAAAAATTTCGGGTTGATCGGCCACCGAAATTCAAAAAGAGCGAGGTCTCGCACTGGGATAAGAAATTAAGTTCACAGCGGTGACACTTTAAACGTATAGATCTTTGTTGTTTATTTTCAATGTTTTATAGTTGAAAAACTAGAACATGTTCTTATTTCCCCCTCAAAGTTGCACTAAAGAATTGAAGTATTAAAGGCCTTGTTACAGTGTGCAGTTTTCTCAGGAACTTGCCTTGCAAAGCCGTTGCGAGACAAGCTGCTGGAGAATTACAGTGTAACATGGGTTGTCTCGCAATCTTTTTGTTGCATAAAGCGTTGCACGATGCAGAACTGAGCTCTACTTTTCCCAACGAATTCCAGCAACTGACAATACCATTGCACAATATATCACCCCTCCAGCAACTTGTCTCGCAATTTTACGGCAGTTTTAAGAACGGCGCATGCGCACACTTCTTATTTTTCGTTCCGAGCAGCATTGCGAGACAAGTTGCTGAGAAAATTGCGCAGTGTAACAGGGCCTTAAATCGGCTGATTATAACAGGGCTAGGTCCGGAGATCGTCACAATGGGCTTCCAATTAAAAGACTACATTATTTTTAGCAAATAATCACTGAAACCTTTTAATTTTATCGAGATAGTTGAAAGGAAATCATTATCCGGGTATTTTGCTTTTAATGTTTCCTTCACTTGTGAGCACTTTGAAAAAAGTAATTCGAGAAAAAGGTAATTGATTGACTTGCCCACTGTCTTCAACGTCAAAGTTATGAAGAGTTACATGAAACTTTATTGGCAATCTTGAGAACTACAACAGATCTCTCGAGTTTGGTTCTTAAGTCACTTTTGCTGCCAGAAAAACAATGTGGTCAGCGAGCATCCTACCACACTTAAACACCAGGGCCTGGCTGTTTAAGTAAGGTTTAGGTGAAGCTTTGAACTTAATTATTTTATCTAGAAATACGCCCGGTCAAGTATTATTGAAGTACATTCCAAGAAAACCCATTTACTTAAGGTCAAAATGGCAGCCAAAATCAAT
>JAOBRG010064004.1:0-21352 GCA_027574985.1 Umimayanthus nakama | reverse complement strand
ACACACACACACACCTTCTTCTCTTCTCGAGCCAATTCCTTGGTAAGAATACCTTGATTGTTCCTCGGTTAATAGTTATTGTCATCACAGTCACAGATGTTATTCGTAGGATTTGAACACCTTTACAAAAAGTGTTTTCCTCGATGTTTTTCTCAGTTGATTTCTTTTCTTCCTTCCTGTATTCAAACCATCTCGGAACATTTTGCTGACTCTGTGCTATTTGTTACAGCGCGCTATGATAGTAGAAATGACAACCATATAGGGCACATGGCTGACAGAAAAAGTGTTCTAACAACAAACCAGGTAAACGCTATCTGTACCTTGTGTTACCCGTTCGATTTTCAGCTCGAGTCAGTTGACAATTGGAACTTGATTTGTCATACTTCGTTGAGTTAAGTTACTCATAAAATGTAAAAAAGTTTTTTGAAAACGCAAACATTTTCAACCTCTTGGATCATCTTCAGGTATGGAATCTGGAGATTGCCATACCTGAAGATGACTCAAGGGGTTGAAAACGTTTTCTTTAAAAGAAAACCCTTTTTACCATTTTATATGTAATAACAAACACACTGTTAACAAACACAGCATTTATGATTTCTTTTACAATTCCGTTCTCTCAAAGCTTAAAACAAGAACAAAAAATAACTTGTACGTGTTCCTTTAAAAAGTCGTAAAACCAATGCTAACTCGGGTTGTTTTGCGCTTAAATTTCAGAGAGGTGTTGAAGATGCGCTAAGAGCGAACAAAGCGCTGGCGACGGAGTATAATCGGCTACAAGGACTCCATCTTCGAGAAAAGGCGTCTCTCCTAACAACTTTGGAGAAACGAGTTAACGAGGAAGGGAGTTTGAAAGATCACAGAGAGGTTGGGCATTATTTGTCATTAAATCTTTACCTGTTTATTAAGGCCATCGCATCTTGATACAGAATCTTGAATCGTAGAATGGAGAATTCATCAGCCTGTTTAAAACAAAGGAGTAATCAAAATTGCTAAAGAACAGAAGATTTGCTTGGTATCTTCTATGGAGGAGACGAAATTGCAACGCAAAACTCGAAATTTTCACTGAAATTTGTGCAGCGTTATGCAAATTTTGATTGTCAGAATTTAAAAAGACCATGACAAAGTTTTCTGCTGTCGAGTGGTGGCCTTGTAGAACAATCTAACGGAGGGCATTTAGGGCTTTGTTTTCACAAGAAATGTTTTAGATATTGTTAGATTGTTTTTTATGAATGCTTTTAACGAAATACCGAGAAGTCAGATGGATTTCTTTTAAACGCGCATAGCCATTCATTTATTCATCTATCCATCCATTCACCCATCCTCCGCCCTTCCATCCAGCAAACCAACCATCCATCCATCCTACCAACGGTCAATCCAACCGCCCATCTTCTATCCTGCCAACCATATGCATCCAATCATCCATCCATTCATCTTACCAACCAACCATCATCCTACCATCCACCATATCGATCGTTCCAACCATCCACAAATCCATCCAACCACCCTTCTATGCATCCATCCATCGATCCATCAATCTCGCCAAACATTTACTCATCCATCCATCTACCCGTCTGTCTTCTTATCTGCCTATGTCTATATTTATATTTATATAACTGTCGATAAATACTTCAGTAATTACTTTCGGCTTTGAATCGTGTTGTGTTTCTACACAAGTGGAGCTAAATAACTGATATGCGAATGAGAAGGATGATTTTATACTTATTTAGCTTCGTATACTATCTTCACTTCACAGCTGTGTGTTCTCCAAGGACACATGAGAGACGCTCTCCAGTACTACTACAGACTTAGAGGGTTGAAGAACCGGGCGGACCTGGCTCAGTTCGAGTTAAGGACAGCTGCCAATGGCGACAGGCTAGTCACTTTACAGTCGGAAATGATGAGAGTGATCGAGCACATCAGTCGCTTTCTGGAAGCCAATAACGCGGCTCACAGCACCATCTCATTTGAGGCAGCTAAAGTCGCCCAAACTCCTCTGACGTCGGCTTCATCAATGGCGTGACGTCATCTGACGTTGATTGAAGGACAATGAAACTTTGGTACTTTTGAGCGGGCCTGTTTAAAAGAGTTCTTTCAGTTGTAAAAAACCTTGGAGCCCGTAGCACTTGCAGTGGAAAGCCGACTTGTATAATGTTTTTCTTTCTAACTTGGTATGATTGAAATTTAACACGTAATAGTATACTTAGTGCGCCACTTCAATAAAATTGCTTTATCTGCGTTAAATAGAAACTAGAACAGCCGACGACACCTTTGAATTTTTGGAAAACACTCAAATAATAGCAAAAATATTTCCGTTTATCAGATCTATTTATCATCTTTCTAATCTTTTATTAATATAAAATATTAACAAGTTGCGTCATGCAGATGTTGTAACTGCTGTAAAAAGAAATGTAAATATTGTAAATAAAAGTATTGGGTGCTGAATTGGTTGTCAATGTTTGGACTAAAAATTCTACTTCTACAACAACAACAACAACAAATGATAAATTTGGCCCTCGTGAAATTATATAAACACAAGACACATGGTCACTAACATAGTATTACTAGCGTATTTAGTAAATCTGGTGAAACACAGCAGCGGCTAATCGGGTTTAGTAGCTGTGGTCGGATGGGAGTTACTGTAAACTGCAAATCTATTTAAAATCACAGTTTATCATAAGATCAAGGAAACCTCGTCTACATATAGTCGCCGCTGTCGTGTTTTATAGCTTTTTTGGACCGATTGTAATGTGTGTGCGAGGTTGACGCAGTTGGCAAGATTTCTGACTGCCTTCCTTTACGGCCACCCCTTTGGGTGTTTTTTTTTTTTGCAAGAACCAGTAAACTTCATCTTAGGCTTGGTTGTTCTTAGTTTTTTGACCATTTTCAGCCTTAAATTGTTTTTAAAGTGTCTTATAGTGTCTTCTTGTATTTAATATAGGGTCTCTCACGAGGCTCGGTATACGGCCGCTGTACATGTTCAGTGTGATTTTCTATGTTTATAACTCCCAGTGGAGTCTTGTCACATTCTTTTGCTCTCCCATATTTTGGTTTTTCCACCACGGTTAATACCTCCAGCTGCAAAGAGCCTATTAACTTATTAGCGAATTAACTTTGGCCTAGTTTAGACATCGTGGTTTCACTGCACCGAACTCAAGTCCATTTGGCGTGGTGTCTGGCGCGGTTAAAGCACGGTTGCGTTTTAGACACGGCACCGAGCACCGCACCAAATTGTTTTTGGACTAAAATATGCTGGATAGCATGGTTTACCGTGCCAAGTTCTGGTACAGTGCTTAAACGGTGTGTCATTTTAGTCATCGAGCTTTCGGCGTGCTTACACCGCGCCAAATTGAAATAATTGAGTTCGGAGCGGTGAAAGCACGATGTCTAAACTAGGCCTTAGCATACTTCACTAAATTGCTATTGCGCAACTCTCAAACCAAATTTTCAGCTGTGGTGGGAACATCGATATTCTGGTACAATATTAGATAGAAATACCATTTCGGTTATAATTGCGAGCCACGTGTACACAATAATAAAATACTTGAATTTCTCTGATCATGGCGTAAGCCTCGGATTGTTCTTAAGCTGTAAGAGTGAGACTTGCCTGAACATGAAGTAAACCAAACCAGACAAATACGCCGTGCTAGGCATTCTTGACAAATTAGACAGTTGGTTACGGTAAGATAAAGACTGAAACTAGCACTCCTTAAAGCTTTGTCATCTTTCACAGAATGATTGGCCATTGTCTTGAGCGACGAGTTGCGGTATTGGCCAAGCAAACTTGCACTAAATACCGGCCTTTTTGCATGACAGCAAGCGTTTCACAGTTTGTGATGCTAAACTTTTTACCATTTCGAGACACGAAGTACGATATATACTACCACAAACTAAGAAACCATATAATTAAGCAATGTGTCAAAAGTTTACGCCAGTTTGAATAAATGCTTGTGTGGACTGCTGCCACTGGAATTTTTCAATATAACTGTAATTTTCTGATAAATTTTAACCATGAAATATTAACAATACTGACGTTACTGTCGTTTGAAGATATACCGAGAAAATGAAACTCCGAAGAAGGTACAAGACCAGCAAACCTTTTTGAGCTGCCCGGCCAAGACAAATATTTATAGCTTATAACACTTCTTGAAGTACTGTTGAAAAGAAATATAGCAAGTTTATTGTAGTTTAACTAAGGAGCGACATGCTCACACAATGAATTTCTGAAAAACAAATAACATCTTTAATGTTTAATCAAAACTTACAAGTCGCATTGTTCAATAATACGTATGTGTGAAGCTATTTGATATGTTTGCCAAGTTTACTGGAACATGACACGACTAGCATGAAAAGCATGAGTATTACAGAATCCTCACCTTTTTCCTTTATAAGCATCTGGCCAAAGAACCATCGACCTCACTGGTGTTTGAACAGACAAGAGGAAGGAAGATTTGTACTTGTCGAATTTAGTCCAGGTACGCTTATTTGTAGACCTTTAAACTGTGGTTTACTAGCAGAATCGTTACACCTTCGGCAGAAACGAAAAATAGTAGGCTCTATGCATCTTAATATGTTGACTTCTCTGCTCATTTTTCTTTAACGTTACAATCACGAGTGTTGAAATTATTTTCCGGTAGGAAAAATTCACTTTCAGGCTTCGTTCTTATTCCAGACACGAGAGATGGCTTCTATTTGGGCGTTATTCTTACTCGGTGCCTTTGTGGTGACGATGTTTGACGTTGTTAACGGTATGTTTCTTCAGAAGAAATAACTTTTACTTTCACTTCGAGAAGTATTGAGTAAAACAAAATGCTAGATTTTTGCTACTTTTTCATTCTTTTGAAACGTTTCGAGTGTTGTTTTTTTTACCTCGAGATCATTTCCGTAATTCTCAAAACAAATTCGTCAACTCTTTTAAATTTGTTAGGATCTGATATTTTTTTCGCAAACAACTCTGAATACAAGTATAGATCTCAGGTTTTTTCGGAAGCCCGAATTTGTTCAGTTGGCGATTGTTTCTAGCCAACTGTTTTGCCAATGAAAAAGAATTGGAATCTCCTTACACCTGTGTAACAAATCGTACCTATTAATTACATCTTCCAGGGTCTCCACTTAAATTCGGCAGCTCGACCTTCAATATCACAGTCTACCCCAGCTACCAATGCAAGTCGATTTCCTTTGACTCCCCTTTCACTGGTTCAGTCACCGATAGCGACGTTCGTGTCCAGGCCGCTCTCCACGAGGTTGGATTCACTTACGAAGCTTCGGTGGCCTGGGTTATGGATGTTAAGCTGGTCGGTTTCACAGCATGCGTGGAGTCGTCTGGACCAATCATCGGCAGTCGGATTATCAACCTTCAATACTTTGCCTTTGTGGGGGTCCCCACAGGAGGAGTGTCGGGATTGGCACTAGTGCCACTGCATACCACTGGCACAAAATGCGTGACTGTTTACCCATCTGGAAAGGTATTGCAAAACAAAGCTGAAAATATATATCCTTATTGATGGTGTCTTGCCCCAAGGGTTAACTTTGGGCGTTAATCTTTTTGCAGATCTGCTATAAACATTTTGTAATTTTTATGCGAAAACATGCAACGCAAAAAAAATATCTACACACAAATTTCCCATTAAACAAGTTTACGGTAATTAATAATTTTTCAACAACCGCGTGTTGGTCACGAGTTTTTAGATAGCGGACGAGGTGCAGATCACCGAGTTGGCTATCGTAAGCTCACACCCAACAAGTATGATTAAGGCCCGGGTCAAACATCGAACTTCACATGTGCTGAATCTAATGTTAATGAGTAAGTTCTATTGTTCTACCTCATTTGCATTTAATTCGGCACATGTGAAGTTCGACTTTTGACCCTAACCTTAGCAGTTAAATACATTCGCACAATTTGTCTTGATTACTAAACTGCCATTTCAATCGGAAAAACAAAACACGCCCTGCATCAAAAATACAATAAACATACCAACATATCGAAATTTTGTGTTCAACACTATTCCCAGGTTTTCACCAAGGTTCCCCACGTGTATGTGACGTCAGTTCACACCCAGACCATAGCCAACAACCAACGTGATGCCAGTAGCGTGTGGGCAGAGGAGGTGACCGCAGCGTCCTTCAAAATCTGCCTCAGGGAACTGAAGAACTTCGACGGCGTTCATCGGCATCTGCGAGTGGTAAGTTTTCAACAGAGCAAAAATTTAGCCTCGAACGTCCAAGTGGAAGACGGGACTCAAATTGCTTTCAAGTTATCAAAATGGAACTTTCAATTCTTCTAGTCTGATGACTAGAGCGCATCTTTGGACATTACCTGCATGACATCACTACTTACAATTTTAGCATAATTGATTATGCAAATTAAAGTTTCAAATTCAATACTGTAGTTTTATCGGAAAAATTTGTTCTAATTTCTTCTTGTAGATTCTTTTCTTAATAATATCCCTTTTTGAGGCTGCAAACACGTTTTCTACTAATTCCGGTAAATTTTGCTGTAGTTTTACGCAAAATATTTTTATGAAAAATCCAAGAAGGCAGCCGAATCAGTGTTGTGAAATTACTGTTGCTATAGCAACAGTTCTTAATTAGAACTTGGTTGTTGACAAGGAAAGTAACCGGCTAACCCAAAACAGCTTGCATGCTGGATCTTTTATGAGCAACTATTTGAAAGCCTTATGGGGGAGCCGGGAGGTCCAAATGATCCGCCTCTGTATTAATTTGTTACAGTAAATAGCTTGGTCGTTCGAGGATTAAGCAAATGGTCACTTTAATCTAATAGTTTAAAACGACGCAGCAAAATCTGCTTTAGTCTACTAGAAAAAGTGATTGGAGCTCGTAAAAATACGTGGTCATGAAAACCGACTTCTTCTCTAGTTGCAATTTCCAGTTTGTGCGTTTCACTGATAAAATTTTAGACGGATACCTTGCAATTTTTCCTACGGTGTTGGGCTGTTTCGCCAAAATGGAGGAGTTCTTTTTGACTGCGATCAGGTCTCCGCGAATGAATTTTAAGTTTGTGAGTTTTATTTAAAAAGTTTTGATCCAAAGCTAGTATTCTTTTTATGCAGACTGTATTTCTACACACCGTTTGAGGCTTTAGACGAGTGCCTAATCGCGATTTCAGAAGCTAAATCTTGAAGGGAAAACTTGCTTCCAACCTCTTCCTATTATAAGCTCCAGATTTTGTGGTGCTTTCTCACCCCCTCGATTTAGAGTTGTTCCAAATGTCAAGACGAGAATTACAAAAATGCCAGTGCCAGTCTATTTAAAATGGACAATCTTTTCCATGATAAAAAAAACATATGAAGCAAACTCTCTCTGTTTTTGTTGGCATTGGTAGCACGCGCGCAAGGAACACGGGAGGAAAAGTAGACAATACACAAATTTTTAGTGTAATGTTTTGTTGAACTTGTAAGTAAAGTAGTTTTTCTTCATGCTGTAGGACTGGCTAGCGCTGGAGGAAATCCCATCAACGTGGAGCCGAGTGCAATACAGGAAACAAGTCACTCTCCTGAACAATTTCCCGCCTTTGGAACAACATCACTACAGCTTTTGCCAGGTCAGAGTTCTGTCGGGTTGTTTCTATTCACGCTGAACAAAAGCGTTTGCGTAGCATTTGGATGTTAAAAAAATGTTCATTTTTTTGTGGCTGCCCTTGCTAACTTGAACTGGGGGGGGAAATGACTAAAGGATTACTGGCAACAGTTTTCATTTCTTCGACTGTGGACGTCATTTCAAAATTGAGGAAAATACGATAAACCCAGGGATTTGTCTTGTTATATGACTTTACGAGCATTGATCGTACTTGAAGGAATAGTTTGAGCCATTTTTTTTGGAATAGGGTACACATTATCCTCACTAGTCTGAGAAAGGATAACGTTTTCTCAAAGCTCGACAATCTTTGGGAGCCCATGAAAGCAAATGGAGCATCGATTTCGTTTATTTAATCAAAAGCGACACATTTGATTTTTCGCGTCAGAAATAAAGTCAGCGTTTTGGCTGCTTGGTCGGCACACCACAACCCAAAATATGGGCAAGTTTTCCTCAATGACACCAACACCATCCCCTAGTGTCGAAAACTTGTTTTGTGCTCCAACACATTTCGAATTTGTCCACGCTGAGAAAAGCTAAAGGGAAGCCATTCTTGTTACTAAATCAAGACAACAAGGAAGCCTTAAAGGCGAACTTAACAGGTTTTGTAAACATTCACAATGACTTGATTGAATCTCGTTTCCATTTTTGATTGCAGAGTGTAAGTTTCCCCAACACATTCTACACCACGCCCACCTTAATAACCACAGCAAGTCACAAGACAGTCGGCGTGCTTGGAATAAAACCAGATAACAATGCTATAACGGAATGGATTGAGGTAAACTTTTGTCATAAAATTAACAATAAAAGCTCTTATTTCTAAATGGAACCGAAATCCCCTTAGTGTCAAAACACACATTTCCTTTCCAAATGCTTTATCTCAAGCCCTTCCCACGGTAAGCGTTTTCAAATCTCGCTCATCGTTCAGCTATAGTGAATTATCTTTATTAACTACACATGTGGGGAAGATAAATCGCCGCTATATCGATGTTACCCACTTACTGAGTACTTTTTAAGATATCCAAACTGTCGAGGCTAGGTTTTAGAATACCCCGTCTTGCTATGTGACTTCTCTCCATTATTGTCGAAAGGTGTTTCGGAAATTTTGAAACTTAATTGGTCGCGGTGTTTTTTTCAAAACATTGAAACTTGCCAGAAGAATACTCTTTCGTATGAGCTATACGAAAAAGTGTTGATCGAAAGAATGTTTATAGTCCCTTTTGCCTGGAACTGGGTGTAAACTTGGACACTCTTGGTTTAAAAACTAGTTATTGTGTTTTTTGAAAAAAAAAACCTGTACCCCAACCCGCTCCGAAGACAATACACGCAACACCGTTTTTATATCGTACATGAGTAAGCTTACCATTACTGGAACAATAATTTAGGTTTAGTTCCAAGCATTTGTTTATAGGATCATTTGTACATTGACTTCAAAAGATGCATTTTTGACTTTAACTGACAGGACGTAAGTTTGAAAGGTTTCCGAGTTTGTATGAAGGACATCCAACCCTTCGATGGCTACCACGACCCAGTCACCGTCAATTACCTGGCGGTAGGATGTGAGTACAACCGACCCTTGATTCGTTGATTTGTTTATTAGTCAATCGATCGACATAGACTGCCACTGTCTGATGCAACAACTACTTAGCACCACTTTTTTGTTCCCTGTTGCCGCTGATTACAATGACCTTAGACTCGTTTATTAAATATGAGCCTCGACTTAATGTTTAACCTACTTAAATGCCGACATAATCTGAATCTCCAATAACACACAGATTTTTTAAAAATGTTTTAAACCCGCATTGGAATTTAGAAGACGAGGCTCGCACTGCAAAATCGACTCTATAGTCATTGTATTCAGCAGCAACCGGAAACGCGAAAGTATTCTATGGCTGGTCTAAAGCGTACAGGTGATACAGACACAAAGACAAGCTTTAATAAGAAGTTCGTTACGAAAGGCCATGCCATTCCTCTTTTCACACTTTGAAGATTCAAATTGAAAATTCAGATTTTAAACCATGACAAACTTCAATTTGTATATGCATGAGTTAACTGCTTCCGAAAACTTGAACTGAATTTTCGATACTAAAGTTTCGTATTAACTTAAAAAAAATATTAGCAGCAAAGGGTATATTGGTGGGTAATGACTGCTAGCACAGTACTGCAACTTTTGGCCGTTTTGTATTCAGGTTTTTGCTTTTAAATTTTACGATGCAACGGCAACGAGTACGAAATGGGTGAAGCGGAGAACTGGCAATGTTGCTTCAAAGGCTTGATGTCACAGAGGCTGAATGAAAAACAAAAGTGTGAATGGCCCTGTTTAAGAAAATTAAAAGATGTTCCTTTTTGTTGTACATATAATAATTCTTTTTTTATCATTATTGTTATCTAAGGGTCGTTTCATACGTTGCATTTCCGTTGCGCCGATGAGTAAACTCTGTTTTTCTACCTCATTTGTGTTGTATTCAGCGCTTTAGAAATGCGACCTTTAATTTGAAACGGGCCTAAATCTATTACTCGTATCATAAGTATGAACCAAACTGAAACCGTTGCACGCTTATTTCAAAAGTTGGTACCATACGAATTAAAAACCACCTGGTTTTAAACATTTCAGATTTGCACCCATGCCTCTCTGTGACGTGCCCGTGGTACGAGGTGTGCAATGCATACGGTCCCCTGGAGGCCCGGTGCGAGTGTGAAGAACCCTGTCCTGATTACGAGGCTCAGCTGTGCGGCAGTGACGGGCTCACTTATAAGAACTACTGCAAGTACAAGCTCACCGTCTGCCTGGGCAAGAGGAGCCTCAAGATCGCACACAATGGAAGCTGCATACGTAAGCATTGCAATACCTGTATATATACGCGCATACTTGCGGCTAATGAATCAACTTTACCGAAAAGATTGTAATCTTGTAATTTACCTACACTTACAACGTACGGAAATCGTGAAGATTGCCGTAACACATGCAAGAAAAATCTTCAAATCAAGCAAAAACACATTAATGTAGTTAAAACAAAGTTACGAAAAGTATATTTGATTCTCTATGGTGTCCGGCCGTACTGGGTTTGACTGCGCTGTTAAAAAAAACAATTCTAATTATGACAGCTTTCTTTAAACTTGTATTTGCTACCTAATTGAAGCACGCAACCTATATATTTTTAAGAAAAGGGACCAAGTAGTAATTTAGTAATATTTATAATACCTTAAGAATGATGTTTTCATAAGTTTATTTTGTTCTGTTTTCTTAGCTTTTGTGCTACACCGTGGCCGAGTTGCTCTTGACCTCGCTTCGACTGAAGTGCAGTGTAAAACGGTTTCCGTCAAGGCATCCACTTTTCAATTCAGCCTTGCCGTCCGTGTGGAGACGTCCATCAACTATTTTAACAACAGCGACGGTAGTTTCGTCCATGACGCGGCCGTGAGCTGGGCCGAGGAGATCTCCCTGTCCTCTTTCCAAGTGTGTGCACTCAAAGCTGGCAGGAACGACCGCTTGACACCGGACAATGGGCTCACTTTTGTTGACTACATAGCTTACCAAGGAGCCCCAGAGGGGGCAGTGACGGGCGAAACGCTGATCAGCAACTGGTGGGAGGGGACCACGTGCCAAACCGTCGCGTTGCCAAGTGTTAGTAAATATTTCGTATAACTTTGGGAACTGTATACGGGAGGGAAGCAATGCGAAACGTTAAAAACTTGCTAAAATTGAACTTTCAGTTTTTCTTAAGATTTCATCTACTCGTTTTCAAATAGCAGTTGACCTGTGCTTGAACAACTGGCTAGAGCTCTTGTTGAAGCGCAGCTAACGATCGGAGACAATTTTTAGCTCAAGTCGACATTTTCTGGCAAACCTAAAATTCCTACGTTCACGTTGTACTTTTGGAAGAGAAAAATTGACAACATACTCGACTTGTCATATTTCTATATGTTTTACGTTATCACATGTGTCGAAGTATGAACCAGATTGACGGAAGCGGAGGCAGTAAGTAAAATGGAAAATAGACCAATCACAAAGCTATTTTCAGTTCCTTCACGAATAAGTCTGAAAGAAACGCACAACTTGGGAACTGAGCGAAGCTTCAATGTTGCTTCATTCTTGTTAGTTCCAACTTGGACATAAAACGTCCACAATTCCGTTTCTTTTTCTGATGCGTCTGTTGATAGTCGGTGAACGAACTAAAAGTCCCCAATACCTTCCTGCCCTTTCGAGATCTGAAACAATTCGGGGGTGGAAGCGGAATCTTGAATCATGAATCACGGCTGAAAAAAGTGAAGGAATTATGAATCACATCATCTCGCAGGCTGTGAATCATGAATCATGGGCAAAAAAAATGAATCTTGAGTTTTTGTGTCATGATAACACAAATAAATCATGAATCGTGAAGAAATTCTTTAAATGAATTGTGAATCATTGGTCGAAAGATATCTGGGAATAACGAATTATCATACTGAAAAGATTCCGCTTCCACCCGCGAGAAACAATCGCCATCAGCAAACAATTGTCCGATCTTCGTTGTACATGTACTTGAACAATTACTAACATTGAGCTACCGACGTTTTAGTAGTACCTTCCAGTTCAAGTTTATCATCATTATGTTGGTAATTTATAAAGCATTAAATGAATGAGGGGGCTTGGCCATTCTTATTGTCCACTGCAGGGTAAATTCGACAGCAGGCCTCACGTAGTAGTGACGGCTGAACACATGGTGAAAGACCAGAAGCACGACGCAGCCACCACTTGGGTTGAGGAGGCGACCGCTGACTCTTTCAAAGTGTGTCTGAGGGAGCTGCAAGACTTTGATGGACTCCACAGCGAGATTTACATTGTAAGTAAAGGCGACATTTCAGACATGTTCCGTTGCAAAGAAAGCTACCGCAGTTCAAAGTACAGACTGGTGTTTTCGAGTAGAAGTTTTTCATACACCGTTTGCTAAGTAAAGTGCGTAGCAAAAGTGTCTAATCTCGGAAATGAAGTCCTTTGTTGTGTTTGTGACACCGCCATTATATTATTTGCTGATATTCAAAGGAAACCTTTTACCAAACGTTTTCTATCTCGAAGTACTGTAACCCATTAATACAAGAACTAAGAGATTGCTATAGGAGATTTTAAATTGTCCTCAACACTATTAGATATTATTAACGAATGTTGTAATAAATGCTATCTTTGAATCTTTTGAAATTCTCTACCAGAACTGGTTTGCTTACAATAAGCTTCCCCTTGATATGGCTACGGAAAGACACGAGTTGGCCTTCAGCAACAGTGGTACTCCAAATGCCGCTGACAACCACGCCTTCTGTCAGGTGAGTAACTAAGCCTTTTTGTTGTGATGACATACTGGCTGCTTTGACTTTGCCCCGTTGCCGGGAGGAAAGAGGTACAAAGATATACTTCCCGGAAATGTTTCGAGTTCTAGTTTTGTAGAGATGCTGTTCGAGCGATATCATCAAATCGTTCGACAAATTGGCATTGGAAAACGAGTTGCTTCTTTGCATCACTTCGCCCGTTCTCCAATCTCTCACATTCATCCCTGTCGCCTACCCACTCGCACTCTGAAGAACAAGATTGATAAGAACTAAAGCGGACAAGAGTTTAGTTTCTGATACCAACAACAGGAAAAATTCCGGATTTGGTTTACTAAAATTTTGCCGTCTAACTTGCACACTTTGATCGTCTGAAAAATCCTCACTATAGACTCCCACCAGTCCAATGCATTCCATAATTTCGAGGGGGAATTCTTCTTTTCTGTACCTAAATTTTGGAACTCTAGAATTGAGCAAATTTAGAAGTCAACTTCGTCTATCTCGAAATGTTAAGCTGCACTTAAGACTTGATATCTGTTAATATCTGATTCATGAACATTACCGTTTACTTACGGCTATATTCTATATATTATAATCTTTAGTCGTTTTTTAGTTTTTGGTTAGCGCATTACGATTTTCAAGCACGTCACTATTGTATTATGTTCGTATGTCTACAGTCTCCTATGCTTCTCTGTAAGTAATAGGCGAAAATATTCTCTCTGGAATCACTGTTCATATAGAGAGCAGAGTGAAAAGAAAATTGACCCGTTTTTAAAGACATATTTTGTTTTGCAATAAGCAGCAAAATGTTCTCTTTCAGTCGCTGACATTCGACAAGGTGCACTCGGCCCCGCCCACTGTCCTTGTGTCCAGCAGACACACTCCAGGAGCAGGGAAACTGGATGCGAGCTACAACAGCATTGCTACTTGGGTAGAGGTAAATACAAATCTAATGTGTGGTCGTGGTCGCTCTAAACAAACCGCTTTATCAACCCTTCGAAGTATGTCCTTCTGAGAAACACGACAGCACAGAACGGATGGGAACTACTTGAATCTCCTTTCCCAAAGAACTTTAAAACGGTTGAGAACCTACCAATTAATTTCAATGACAACAATCAAATCACTTTCTTTTTACTGAAAAACTGCACCTTACATAGCAGCAAAGAACTGAATTGAGTTAACTTCGCAAATGCTTACATTCAGAACCTGAACTAGTTTTAAGTAGACAAGCATAACTTCCGAACAGCGACTAAGATTTCTTTGTTTGTTTGTATCACCCTTGCTTATCCAACCGACTGCTTTTCACAGTAACTTGCAAAGCGTTTTCTCTTAGTTGCGGTTGGCAGACCAAACGGTTTTTTTCTTGGAATCAGACTGAACAATCCGAAGATTAAGACTGTATTTATATAGAAATAAACGTTCTCGTAAAAACGTTGCAATTGTAATTGTATGACCTGGCAAGATTTACACCGGTGGTTTGGGTAGACACACTTGATCATTCTTAGCTTCTGAACTGTATGGCAAACTGACGACTTTGTTATTGTTTCAGTCCATCAATAATAGTAGCTGTAAAGTGTGTTTGAGGGAGCTGCACAGCGACTCTGGAGTGTACGATCCTCTAACTGTCAACACACTTGTCCTTGGTACGTACACTATAGGAGTGTTGTATTGTGACTCAAACTAGTGGTAAAGTTAGCCCCCTCTCTGGAAGGGAAAGATAGTTGTTACAAACACCTCCCCCCCCAACCTGAGAGAGGCGTTTAATTTGACAGCTTAACCACCAGCTTCTGAATATGTAATATCATACTGTTTTCAATGGAAAACCAATCGACAGGGATGATGAGTTTTTCTGGTTAGTTTCTCCTGTATAACAACATAAGGGCGTTTTAACTCGCTAAGATTTAACTAGTAGCCGGAGATGCATGGCTCTCATTCAGTTGACTCAGTAAAGTGCAAATCCTTCAAATTGGTCGTGGCTCTCTATGCTGATTCGTCTTTCTCTACATATACTCTTCTATTTAGCGGAAGTATTGGTTTCATTTGATAATACATTCGTATCAATGCTTTTTCTGCCTGCTCGACCAGTTCAAAAATGGGACTCTGGAGAAATCGCTTCATTTTGACATTCAGCATGATAACGATTCATAATATTTCATTGTAAAAAAAGCGCAATCAAATAGTCGAACACGTTTTTAACCAACTTCGCGAATAGATTGGGTTCGATGGCATCACGATTGCCAAACGGAATATGCGAAACTAGTAAAAAAAAGTAACGTGTTAAACAGGTTTGCCCATTTGCCAAGAGTCGAGCAGAGAGCCAGTCTTTACATATTTTGCTGACGATACACTTTCGAAAGAGCCTCTCTATTGCATTGGTCGAGCGAATCATAAAGGGTTGGTTTTGTTAGCAGGGTGCATAAGAATTGGGTAGTGACAAAAAAGGCGTAAATCTACCGTTGTCATTTTATATTTTCAGACTGCAAAGGCAAAGAACCGGACGGATGTCGCATTTCAACATCGTTGGTCGACAGTACGTGTGCTTAGTTTTTTTGTATTTTTGCTTTATGACATAAGGAGACTTTTACTCAAGTTTACAATTTTGCGTGTTTCACAAGTTTTTAAACTAACTCTTATATTTTTAACCGACAGGATCGTTTGACGTAGAGTTCCCGAGGTTAAGTACATCTGATTACGTTATTTTGAAAGACGTGATCAAAACACCGCTGACAGCCATGTCGGTTTGCCTGTGGATGAAAACCAGCGACACCTCGAACACCGGGTCACTTTTCAGCTACAGCGCCGTGGCGAATGGGGGCAGCGACAACGAGTTCTTGATATTCAACTACAAGGGATTTCAACTGAATGTGAACGGAGCATACAGGTAGACTACTGTAATGAGCACGGTTTTAAACTCTAGACTTGTACCGCTCGCATTCAGGGTTCGGGGGACGATGGGGTTGTATCCGGTATAAACGAACCCAAAGCAAATACAAAAAAACATCCCGCACTAAATCCTGGACAGCTCTGGACTTGAGTTAGTTCGTAAGGGGTTTCGGATAGGTTAGTGAACGCAAGTGTGAAGGGGGACTTAAATTGATGGGTGAATTTCTCAACATGAACAAAGCCAATACTTTAAAACCCAACATAAAATCCTTGGACTTTTGTGTAAGTTTCTAAGGACTTGGGAGTGGGCTAGTAAACGGACAACAGGAGCGGGGGGGGGAACTTGGGTTTTTGAGGGATGTTTTTAAGCAGTATTAACGCATCCAAAGGCAATACAAAATAATCGCACAATGAAGCTCTGGGCTTGAATAACTTCGTAAGGGGTTTTGAGGTTAGGGGGTAAGGTTAGGGGTGGCATAAATTAACCGCCTCGAACGAACCACCTGACATATGTCGTGACCAATACTCACCATGACAACCGACTCGAAAAACCGCTTTATATGTTGGATAGTTAACTGGACCATAACAGCGCTTTGTGCAACCAACATATAACCGGTGGTTAACTATTAGCTGGATAGCTGATTTAGCCGACGGACAGGCTTATCCACCGAATAAACTTATCCGCTTTTTGAACAACTGGGACCAGCACTTTTTGTCTGGCAATAACTTAGCTTAACTTGTACCTTGATAATGTTGTAATCAAATGTTTCTTTTTCTTACCTAACGGTCGTCTCGCTCTTTGTTTTCATTCAACAACAGCCCTCGAAACGTTTCAGCCAACGATGGAAAATGGCACCACATCTGTGGAACGTGGAGGAGTAGCGATGGCTCGTGGGCCCTTTACAAGGATGGAGTTGCAACAATCGAGGGAACAGGTATGAAGGCTGGCCATAAGATTGTACCAAATGGCGTTGTTGTCCTTGGACAAGAACAGGATTTGGACAGTGGGGGATTTCAACCGCACCAGTCTTTCAAAGGTTTCATGTCCAACATCAACGTCTGGAGCAGGTTTGTTCCCGCAAAGGAAATTAAGGAAATGGCCACTTCGTGTATCCTGGGAACTGGTGACGTCATGCGTTGGTCTGATGTGAAAGGACATTACAAAGGAATCCTTAAGGAATCGTCTCCTGCCTCTTGTGTTTCAGCAGTTTAATCATTGCACTGTGACCTATGAACAACTACACACGGATTCGCCATTAAACGGTTTTGTTACTTCCGTGTTCACACAGAGGCAAAAACTTAGCAAAAACTTGATTTCTTTGATCTCGCTATATCGACGTGCTGTTTAAATTCTCTGCTCTTGCTGAAAAGGCGCTCTAATAATATTGTCCTCTTTGCGAAAATTATCCACTGAAAGACATTGATGGATAAAGGACACACGTTCCAGATGTGTTTGACTTAAAGAAAAAACATTTTAATGGTGTACTCGATGAGAAAATTGTAAACGAATTGAAAGCATTAATAAATTATATAATACATTGAACGTTGTGTCTTGTCGTTATGTTAAGCAAATTTACAAAGACCTCATCATGGACTGATCCAGAAAATTCAAAAGGGAGGGAGATCTTCGGGATCCAATTCTGGAAAGAGGCGACCGAAAAACGGCCTTTAAAATCTTCTTTACAGTGTTGTTTTTTTCTAACATCTCTTGTAAAAATCTCCCGAAAGGGGGAGGGGGCGGCCCCTTAGACACATGTTATTAGTTAATACAATCATTTGTTTGTGAATAGTTACAGATTATTGCATAAAAGCTTCCTAAAATTACAGCAAAGGTTTCTCGACTGGCTTCAAGTTCAATCATAAGCCTTGGCTCATAGCTGTTCAAGTTTTTTAAGCTTTTTCTTGCTACACCATCTATTTGTATATTTTATATTTAGTTGTTTGTAATTTTAGATAATAAACAACAGTCAGTATACATCGGTAGAGCCCAGAACAAACTGTAAACAGAAGCTCAAGTTATTTACAAAATTCGAATGAATTGGTGCTGGGATTGATATCTCTGTTGTCTGAGTAAGTTTTATCCAGAGATTTATTCAGTAAAGACTGAAAAATAATAATAGAGTTAACAAATGATACGTCATGATATCGAGCTAAGCGCACGTTTGTGGAATAATTGTTTAATATCAGGGTCGTAACGAGTTTTTTTAATAGCTTCGATCCCGTTGTATTAGACAAATTTTTGATCCCTGATACCGAAAATTCGAAAAATTGATCCCTGATCCCAGATGATTTCGAGACATTGACCCCGTTTTCTCTTAGCTCAGTATTCTGATCCCAATCACACGCCCCTAATCCTTGATCCTAGCCCTCTAATCCCTGATTCTGGACCATTTTTTGCCGTTGATCCCTAATCCCATATACTTCGTTACAACCCAGTAATACCTTCGACAACAAACTTTCTATACACCCTTCTTGTATAAGAACGTCGAGTTTTTCGACTGAGGCTGAACGTTCTTAAATATTTTCGGGATATCGGCCTAGAATGTTCTTAAACATGTTCTTAAATTTCTTTACTTGGATTTTAGACTATATAAACAATACATGTACCGTATGTGGCATATATTTGTATACATCGATTTGTACATATACTTTGTACTGCAAATGAAAAAAAAACATGTGATTCAGCATTGTTATCTGCAAACTTTAGTCAAGAAACCAAACAAGATTTTTTAACAACACTCTTAATTTTTTGCAATAGGTTATCATCATAGATACATATTCTTTACTTCCCCGCAACGAAATTTTTGAAAATTTTAGTCCCAAGAATGGCCATTTCCATCATTTTGAGACGAATTTCGCTGATCTTTTGCTACAAACTTTCGCTTTTCTAAAAGAAATGAAAAAATAATCATAAAGGGGAGGAGGGAGAGGCCCCCAGCCCCCCTGGATCCGCCAGTGATACGAAAAAAGAGTGTATACATGCATTACTAACAAACACCCAGATTTATTTTTCCCGCCAAAACGAACAAGAGGAAGTGTGTGCGCGCGCGTCTAAAAATTCCCGCCATTAACCTGGAGCGCGCGCATCGATGAGTGCAAACATCGTGTTGTTGTAGTTTTACCAAACTGGAATTGGTTTTGGTGATTTTAAATTGTGTACATTGTGTAAATGAGTTATTGCCGCTGCAAACAGGTTTGGAGTTTGAAGCCAGCTACGCTACGTTTTAAACTTTGATTGTTCACGGTTGTTACAACATCAGCTTAAAGATTTATAGCTGAAGATCAAACAAAACCAGTGACAATAACAATGTGAGCAAGATTGTGTCTTTGTGAAGTCTGAAGAATCTGCTTTACAATTTACAGCTACCAAGGTAATTTTCCCATTCTGAGTTTCTCAACGATTATTAACGTTTGGATTGGGGTAAATTTTGCTTCTCAAATTCATTATTCGATCAAAAGCAATCTTTGTTTTCATGGCTTATGAATGGCATAGTTTTGTTTTCAGAAAGTCGCCAATATTCAACAGTATTTAATATAGCCATTTGGGTCAGCTTTGATGTATAAATAAGCAACTAGTAAAGTTCACAACTCGTTATAATACTTGTATTGCAACCATTTTCTCCAAACTTAATATAGGTCTATGGTAGCATTTTTTCTGTAGCTCTGCAAGAATTAACGTGATTAAAACTGTGGTTGTCAAACAAATTGAAATCCTTTGCATGTCACATATGTTATGATTAGAAGATAATACGTACGGCTGTGTTAGTGATCGTTAGTTTTTCTGACAAATAACTGCATCACTACACGTAACTTGTCAAGTGTAGTATTTCTAGTATAGAAGTATGAAACAAGAACATTGATAGACTGAACGTGAAGTAAAGTTAAATAACTTAACCGCAACAGACGGTGGCTTGTGCTTTTTTCTATAGTTCTTACCACACGAAAGTTCTGAAAAAAACTTGTAAAACAAACGGAAAGGTTACAAAGCAATGTCACACAGCGATTATTTTGTACAACGCTTATTTGTATTAAAAAGATGCCCAAAGATGAATGAATAAAGTGAAACTGTATCACTGTATGGCTTTCACTATGCCTACCAACTGTGCTAGATTTTCAAGATGAGTGGCGAAATGTTTAGCCAAAATCCCTTTTTGATAGATTCGTTCTTAGGCTTGTCTATTTAATATGCAGCAGTGCTGCATTTGAACTCATATATCCAATGGAATGTTTGTAGACTCAACTGTAAAACTACGTTCAAAACAAATTGTAAAGGTCATGCATAAGTATGGGAAGGTGGAGAGAATAGGAATTTGATGGAATTTCAACGCCAACCATACAAGGTGACCTGTTTTAGACATTCAAGCAAGTTTTGTGATTGTAGTCCAGACCTGTCTGGCCCCGCAAAGCAAAGAGCGAAGAAAAGTGGGACCAGAACTGGACTAATATTGTGTGATACAAAATTCAAGTGCATAAAAATCATCATTTTTAAAATTGTTTATAAAACCGTAAAAGATAAGGTACCACCTCAATATTTTTTAAAAAACCCGCCAGTACCCACCCTAGGCTTGGGCTGAGGAGAAATTGGTTAGGTAGCAAAATTTTTGTCAGTGTTAGCAGTTGTTTTAACAAAAATGCTACAAGACCAAGTAGTGTAAAAGATTTCTGAGACGAAAAAATGGTATCTCAAAGTTCAGTTCCATTCTCGACCATAAGTAATGACTGATCCCTAAGTTATCCCTTAAGAGGTAGTTGCTTAAACATTGAGTGAGTTATCGAAGACATGTTGCATTATATATTAAACAATTTTTGCAGGACTTGAATACTTGGAACTGCTGTGTATCAATGCTGTGTCAATGTGACGTTGACATTTCTTAATTGATATTGATAGCATATAAACTTAATTTTAAAACTGTTTTTCATGTGTTATAAGGTGAAACTTTCAAAAACGCGACAACGATCAATTTGTAGCATGACGTCTAATTAACAACTATTCCACGAAAAAATTCGCACCTCGTCCGCTATCTAAAAGCTTATACTTAACAAGCGTGAGTGGAAGAATTGTTTTTTAAATGCCCAACACTGGCTAAAAAATTCTTGAGTTTATTTTCTACAAACTGGATTTTTTTTTGCCATTTTCAGGCCATGAGGGAAATTTTTCTGTTTTAAAAAATGGCAGTTTCCGTATTTGTTAAAATTACAAGATATAGGTTTATGCCGTGGGTAGAGAGCCAGCCAGATTACCGGAAATTTAATATCCAGTGTTTGGTGTCTAATAGAAAGGTATTTTATTATTGTTTTTTTAAATTTTCTTTCTAACTTGTCTTTGTTGAGTAACCAGTTTCACTATTTACAGGTTTTGTTACCAAAAAAAGTACTAATCTTAACACTTCTTATTTGGTTCTTCTTTTTGTATCAGCGTACTGCATGGTGATCCCTTTTAAAGAGTCATGTCTATCAACGAGCACGAACGTCCCATAAAAGAAAAGTCCTTTTATGGAGGTACAAACATTCAATCAAATCGTGTGCACGTGACTCTATCTATCTATCTATCTATCTATCTATCTATCTATCTATCTATCTA
>JAOBRG010063893.1:1813-21354 GCA_027574985.1 Umimayanthus nakama | reverse complement strand
TTATTCGTTTTATATTCTGAAATTTCTGACCGTTTTCCGGAAAACGGTGGAAACCGGTATGGATCCGCGCCTGCCTTTCCCGACTCAGAATCTTACGTTAGAGGGCACATACCCGTGTATTTATTGAGCTCGATCCCCCCTCTCCCCCCCCTTGAGTTTGATCTGTACTGCCATGTACAAGACTAAGGTCAACCAAACGACTGAACCTCAGACTTGCAAAGTTCAAAAGAAAAAGTCAAGATCAGTCACTGAATACTCAAGTTCTATATAATTGCCAAATTGTGTCGACATATCTTACACCTGATACTTTAAAAAGCCATTGATCGTTAGTTTTTTAAGGAAACCTTTTTAAAACACTTTATATTCACACATACAAAATCCGACGCCTCATTTAAAACCTTATCAACTGTTTTGACGGAAATGCGTACTACATCAACCAAGAAAAAAAACTCAAACCAACGTAACAAAAACTGACGAAACAACTTCAGAAACAAAACTTTCACTTCTTACGCCGAATTTGTCGAGTTTCAAAACTTTGGTTTGTTTCTGTGCGGGGGCGGTTCGAGTTTTCCGTATGTCCTTGTGGGACTTAGTCTTACTCTTAGAAAGAAACTTCCTCAAGTGCTGAGTCTGACTACAGTATATTTTCTATAAATAAATGCAGTAAGCCAGATAAACTCTGTATTTGACAGATTAACTGCGCGTTGTCAAATCTCGGTATGAAAAATAACAACCACACGTACGAACTGGCTCACATAAGACTACTCACAATTCTTGTGTTTTTTAGAAAGTGTGACTGTGAAGTCCGAAGTCCGTCAAGGTTAGGATATACCGACGTGCAGACAGCCCTCTAGCTGTTGAGCACGAATGTAACAAAGTCATGTTCTTGAAAGTTTCGAAATCAAAACTCAACGTGAAATTGAATCTTATCTTCAAAGAGCAAGAAATCTTGCGGGCCTGAGGGACTTGATACTGCACCAGTTTTTAGCTGAACTGTATTTGGAAGGCACAGCTTCAGCAAGGGAGAATTTTTATTTTGACATTTTAGAGTAAACTCGGCTTTTGACATTGAACCGAACTTGTTGTGTTCACTCCCAGTATAGACAGCTAGACTTCATATTACGATTTAAGTGGAAGCCGTATCTGAACAAATCCGGTAGAGGAACTGAAGAATCTGGAAGTTTAGTACAACAAATAGGGTTTTTGCTGATTAGGCCAAACAAAAAATTGGTTAGCATCCCCGCCTCATCATTGAAATAGCGCCCGACACAGTTTTTAAATTTTTATTTCTAGGTTTTCTGTAAAAATGCTTTTTAAAATACTCCTTTGCGACAGAACTTTGCTTTCAGCTTCCGTCCATTTTGGGATCAATTTTATAGTTTTTAATAGAATCAAAACTTCCGAGTCAAGAAAAAAAGACCGGAAAAAGCCTCCTTCCAAGCCAAAAAATCCCTGTAAAAGTCAGGGTCTATTTTGAAAGAAAGACGATAAGTTTTCAGCTGTTAAATGGTTGCTTCTCGAATTGTAGACTTCTGTTCGAAAACCCCTTTTTGCGCTTTTCCAAATCGCATGTTAACAACACATAGACAACTTCCTTCTTTTTCTTTTAACGTTTGAAGGTTAAAGTTCTGGGTCATTCTTTATGTGAAGCAGCTTGAATATGGCAGTCAATAAGGTTTACAAAACATGAAAAAATTATCGAGTTTTTTTTTCTTTGCAGACATGTGACCGAAACTGTCCAATCACAAGGTACGTTTGGAAGTCGAACGCATGCCCGGTTTGCATTGTTTTTATGCGCGTGCTTTGGGCGTTCCATATGAAGGTGTGATCGCTAGTGTGTTCTACCTTGAATCGCCTTTGATTCTCAGAACGCTAGGAAAGTTCTTCTCGTCATGTCAGGAACTCCGGCTGGAAAAAGCGGCAGGCAGTTGACCGAGCTCAAGTCTCGGCGCTTCAGTGCCCCTTCGAGAGCGAGAGGAGTTCGGAGACCCGAAGAAATCACTCGAGATGTCCGTGGTCTCAAACTACGCCAGCGCGTCTCTCTTGTCCTCAACGACAAAACAGTTCGCGACGAGCTCGAAGAAATCGTATCGAGCTACTATCAAAATGGCCCTCTACCAGGAAACGACGGTTTCCGCACATATCAGGATTTTCTAATCCCATCTTCGTTTCATGGTGGGGGACAAATGTCTTCAGCCGTTATTCCCATTGCAGATATTCGCGGGTCTGGAACGCTCAACTACTCCAAGCAAGAAAGATTTCTTCGATGCAAGCTTGCCTCAGTGTACCGGCTTATCGATATGTTTGGCTGGAATAAAAATATGTATGGGCATTCATCAGTAAGTAAAAATATGATATAGTTAAGTTGAAAGTTTAAAATATATTGGAATGTTTTGCGTAGTTCGAAGTGGAGATGCATGAACTCGTTGCAGACGGGTCACAAAACAGATTTTCGTTCCCTGTGGAGTTCGTTATGGTGTTAATGCAGTTTGTTAGGTGGAATAGTTACTGTGGAGAATCATATAAAAGTCTTACGGAATTGATATTTAGCTATTTAGCGAGTATCTGACTCGAATCTTGCAAAACCCTTGGTCAAGAAAGTATTCTTTTCGGTGCGCATACATTTCATGCAGTGTTGAGCGTGTTGATTTCAAATGTCGATTGCAGTAGTTCAACCCCCGAACTCAATTCTCGTTGCCGATTTTATCTTCACCACAGGCCCGAAGCTCGTCAGAAGAAGGAAGCTTTCTTATCAACCCTTTTGGCTTGCTCTACCACGAAATAACAGCCAGTAACCTTATTAAAGTAGACCATGATGGGAATATTAAAGATGGCGGATCCACCAACCTTGGAGTCAGCAACGCTGGTGTTATTCAACATTCGGCAATTTATGAAGCGCGGAAAGACATCAGGGCTGTGATACATGTACACTCCCCAGCAATAACTGCGGTATGTTCTAAACAGTCATTATCTTCTACTTGCACTAAATGTCTTGAAATTTGTAGTTTAAAAGATTTAAGTTTTTGCTACATGATATATTTTTTACAAACCGAGCGGCGCTATTTGCATGTTTGCGGATGTGTGCACGCTCGCCGAAAATAGTGCAGCTTGCCAGCTCGTTGATTTCTCCAAGATTGTTTTTCTGAAATGTACGATGTGGTGTATATTTCTAGAGTCGCGTGACTTTTTGCGTTTAGCTGGTAGGAGGCAAATGTACCCTGATCCTCGTCCACTGGGGTTGTTTTGAAAATGTAAGCGTGTTTTCATTCGCTCGCGATTCATCCAGAAGCGAGCTATTTAAGTGCATTTTGCTGTAAAGTTCATTGAAATTTTATTCAGCTTCGAGTGTTTATAATTACACCCTTGCAATAAAATTAGGTAGACGATCGATAGAGCAAATTAAGAATCGAGTTCCCAAAACTCTGAGATTTGCTTCTGTGTTACTTTCCGTTTAAAAATGAACATCTTTTGTTTGCATTGTAAGCGCAACGTGAACGTGTCCTGAAAACTGTCTAGAATTTTCGACCGGGAGACATTTAGCGATGTTACAAGATTAATATATTCGTGTGACCTTTATGAGTGAGTGTTTGACGAATTGCGTTGGACTTTGCAAATTTTTGATTCTTGTAAAACATTAATGCTTGGCAGAATGTGAATGTTATTGTTTTTGTCTGGTAATAATATTTCAACGCTTTTTATATACTAGATAAATGATACCAGTTTATAAACGTGTATTCATGCGCTGTCCAGAACTGTTCAATATAGATAACTACATGTGAACTAGTGTTCTGTGTTTCCTTGGATGGAAATAATACGCAATGTGTCTGTTTTATTGAGCGCATGTTTTCATATTCCACCTGTTTTGAGCTAGACATAATTTGAATAAATTTGTTATTCGTATTTGGCCAAATTTGTATTTGGATCAAAGGACTTGTTGGTTTATAAAATTGCCATTGGGCAATTAAAAAAATTATAAGTTCTTGTCAGAAAGATATTGGGAGCATGCCAGTGCATTCTAGTGCAAAACGGAAGTCCCTTTTTGAAGTGTATTTTATAGGTGTTTTGTTTTCCATTTCCTGCCAGTTTATCCTTGATAAAAATTGTGCAGTTTTTCAAATGGAATTGTGTTTTATTTGTGTGGAACTTTCATCCCGGACTTTTGGTATAAATGTTGGAGAATCTTGGTTTAGAATGCCCAGGATCAAGTAACTTAATATTGAATTTTGATGGTTTCTACATTTAAAATAAGAGGATCAAACTAATAGCTAAAAGTTACATGAAAATTTTAATCCTGCCTGCAAAGAACACTGATTCACAGTTTTCTGGTGCAGTGACTTTTAAAGAGAAAAAGAAAACAAAATGTGTGTGTTTTGGGAATAAAACAACTTTGAAATCTGTTTAATAAAAATTTCTCACTTGTGTTTAAGATTGAAAAATTGCCAAGATCCATCTCCATAACCAGTCACAACCTAAATTAAAATATGTCATTGTTGAATACAAAATAATCGGTCCTCTTCAAGCAAGCAGAAGTTTCATAACAAAAAACACAGTTTAAATTGCTTTGACACCACAAGGCAATACTCAACAAAATGATAAGCTAAAAATTGTGATGACTATCTGATCACCTTGCATTCACCAATTGATACATGTAGTTTTATTTTTTGTTGAATAGATTAGCAAAAACTGTTATTGATGATGTCCAGTTTGAGGTTTTCAGAGTCGGTTACTAAGAAAATGGTTTTTAATTTAACCATGAAAGCTTAAGCAAGAAATGATGATCTAATTTAATTTAACAATAGAGATGTAAGGTAAAAAAACCCTAAAAATCTGAAAGTTTCTTTCAAATTCTTCGACACTGATGTTGTTGCAGTGTCAGTTCTCTGCGGCTTTAATAATACATATCTTTTTGTACTACTAACCATTGTCCTGCAATAATTTCTGTTACAGAAAAAAAAACTTGCATCTATTATAAACTTTATTTTACTTATCAAACATCAAATTTTAATGAAACATAAATGCAAGATCAAGAAGAACTGTTACTGCAGTAAAACTTGTTTTATTTAAACAACAAATGTAAATCAACAATATAATGGATAAAGAGCATTATTTTCAATTTAAGAACTTAAATTTATTTAATTTGTAAAAGGCAGGTGCTTTTATCTCCATCTAATAATCTTGAATAACAAAAATCAATTTAATACTTCTTAGCAAGATTTTATACTTCAATATACTGGTATACAGTGCTTGTATAATATTTTTAAAGGAACAATTATGACAGAGGCTCAACACTAAAGTTGCATGTAACAGTATTTTATTAAAAGATAATAACATTTTTTAAAAATGAACATGAGAAATGCTCTTTGCAGTTTTAATTACAGCTAGCTTAAGAAATTGCAAATGATTTCCTAAAAAATAAATTTTCAAACTGCTATGAGATATAAACCTTACCTCTGTAAAGCACCAGTGTTAGAATATGAAATTGTTTCATGTACTCTCATTCAAACAATATTTTATCTTAAGTATGCTAATATTGATACAACCTTGTTTAATTATCAAAAGCTCCATCAGAACTTTTGTGGATGCATACCAAAAACACAAATTAAAATTAATTTTTTTTTGTTTTCAACTTAATTTTTGGAACCATGGCACCATGTAAGTTGAAATAGAACTAATCATTCATGACAAGTAAATGTCAATTAATCCATAAAAAATATAAGTTACTAGTCATTTTGTGGCATTTAAGCAACTGTTTTATTGTAAAACCTATTTAATTTGCATTATACAGGTGATAATTATACAATATATATATAAAGTGATCAGTGAATGAATTTTAATTTAATTAATAATATCTAATAAAAATGAATATTTTCATACATAATCTATTTCTTCCAATAGCAAATACTTTGTTTTACCTACTGTATTATTTTTCCTTCCAAGTCTTCATCTACAAAAGTATTGGTGTAGCTGCATGAGTACTTTAATTTAATAAGACAAAATTTTGGTCATGTTAATGTAAAATTTCATATTTTATTCATGAAAAAGGGTTGTTATTTAAGTTTGTTGTGCTTCAGTAAACTGAATTATTAACAGCATACATTAGTGGACTTTCAGATAAATATTTTCATGCTGGTCAGTATTTTGTCTGCTTTGTCTGTTGCTGATAACTTTTTTATTTTAATACTTACCAGATATTTGTAATTTTAACTATTTATACTTGTAAGTAGTCCTTACAAGTTACTGGCCCAGGCTGTTTCTTCATGCACTTAATTTTAATTGATTGTTCAAGTTTCTAATACAATTCAGGGTTCAAAATATAACTTTTTCCAAACTTGATAGCTGTTTTGTCTACTGTCAGTAGTAGTCAGGATATTGCTGGCTATAGCCTTCAGCCAGCCTCTATTTTGAACCCTGCAATTTGGACATCAAACTTGAAACAAAAACTACCACTTAACATATTGTTAGTTAATATTGCTTGGAAACTTGGTGAAATCTCTCAGATTACAGTGTAGATTCTTCCAAACCTCTCTGCTTTAATTTGCATATTTAACTAGTACTACCAGTATGCCAGACAGTATATCATTATTTATGTTATTGTGATTTATCTTTTATTCATGCAGGTTTCAATTATGAAATGTGGACTTCTTCCATTAACAACAGAGTCATGTGTGGTGAGTTCTGTTGTTCCATCTGTATTTTTTGTGAATGTAGCATTTAAGTTATTAAAAAGGTAATTAACGATTATTCTCTGAAATCGAGGTGATTAGTGGCAGAATATTCACCGACATGTTAAGCATGGAGGTGAATATTCTAAAAGCCACTATTCACCGAGATTGAAGAGAAAAATTGTTAATAGTTTTTTCATTCAACTAATTTTGTAGCTTTCTTTGTATTGCTAGGAGTTGTAATATCTTGCATTTGCAAGGCTTTGTTCTCAATCACTTCGGCAAAATGAGAGAATCCGCCGGCCATTCCCATTGTTTCATTGTCCACCTCCTGGGAGTTGGACAATGTCCATTAGCCAGAGATAGCAAACCAATCAGATTGCTTGAAACACCGATGTCACCGAGTTTGTAAATGCTAATAATTAATATTCTTGTTCCTTCACTCAGTGCCCCCCACCCCCTAGCTTGGACAGACCCCTTTTTTCTTGTTTTTCATACCTTTAAGCTGGATTTATAGAACAAGTTTATTAAAATTAATACTGAAAGGTTGTTAATACACCTTTAAACTTGAAAAGAAGAACATATGTGCACTTGATCATCTACATATGTAAAAATGTGCTATATAAGCAATAAATATTATTATTATTATTATTATTATTATTATTATTATTATTAGTACATATCTAAGTTTGGGAAATCTTGTTTGCAGATTGGAGAAGTCACTTATCATGATTTCAAAGGTGTAACAGTGGACAAAACAGAGAAGGAGTCCCTTGTCAAAGACCTGGGAGAAAAGAGCTTTGTATGTATCGCACTATAGATTTAGAAGCAAAGTTGAAGATGATTGTTATAATTGCTTTGCTGTGGCTTACAGATTTGCTCTGCATTTATAAAATGGCGCACAT
This sequence comes from Umimayanthus nakama, assembly GCA_027574985.1. Classification (NCBI taxonomy): domain Eukaryota; kingdom Metazoa; phylum Cnidaria; class Anthozoa; order Zoantharia; family Parazoanthidae; genus Umimayanthus; species Umimayanthus nakama. The sequence goes on along the minus strand of JAOBRG010063893.1, from coordinate 13,787 downwards.
GGCTGCTATTTTATAAAAGTATTGCTAAATAAACATGCTAACGTTAAGATTTTAATTAAAGTGTTTAAGAACATATTTCCAAAGTGAACATATAAAACAAAAACCTTGAGTGAAGGTCACTTGGAATGATTGAAGTATAACAAATACCGTATGTGAAAGCTTAAAGATATTCATAGCTGCCAAGTTCAAATCAACTCTAGGTAAAATGTGCATGAAGTATAAGTAAAATGTGGAACTTTCATACCAAATGCATGGAGCATGGCAGGTCTGAGATATTGTTTATAGCCAATTGGGCATTTTAAGAAACTAGGTGACCTATATATTTGCATTGATCCTGCATGAGATTACCAAGTTGAGGGAGCAAATGGAAAAAGTATTTTACACATTCAAATGAACTTACAGACCACAGATCATTAGTGTATATAATATTATTAGCACCAGATTAGAGACTGAAAGTTACTTCTGGTTCTGGGAAGTTTGTAAAGTTGTTCCATTTGTGTGTTTTGTAGTCATTGGCTAAACATGTACATAATAATAATTATGCCAGGTTAGAAATATTGTAAATAATTGGGCTCTAAGTTGTTTAATTAAGTGAAAGGTCTATTCGGCCTTGACCTTACTGTGCATATGCTAAGTAAATATTTCTAAATTGACAGAAACATTGTATACTCTGATCTTCCTTATTCCCTACATATTCAAAATGAAACATATAAACTAGCTTTGGATATAAAAGTTTGTAGGAATAGTAATAATAAAGATGCCAGTTTTTTTGCTAACACATTTTAAATCTGTTCTGAATAATACATGCAAAATGTTAGGATGTTAAAAGAGGTTATTGAGTTTCAAAAGATAAGAATGAAAATTGTTATGTAGTACTAGTGTTGCATGAGATAATAGAAAAATTTTCTGTAAATAATATAATGCAACCTGAGCATATTTTTAAACTCTCCCTAGTTGATTCACTTTGTGAAGTGTTCAACCAGCACTCAGTCTCTAAACAGTTTCTCTATATGTTGTTCTTTGACCTAACTTCTCGACCGGCACAATATGTTAGCATTGAGTGTGGCAAATCAACACATTCGAAAGAATACAGTCTATGTCCTGCTGTTTCATGAACCAAGACAAACTGGAGTGCCTGCTGTTCTTTGTTGACCTTTATTACTCATTCCATTATGCATGCACAATTCAACACCTACAAAATTAAAAAAAATAAGATGCAGAGCCAAAGCCTCGACTCAGCACATTCTGGTCCAATTAAATTTACAATGGTTTAATTATTTTTAAAATCTGTAGGTATTGATACTAAGAAACCATGGAGTGTTGGTGTGCGGTGAAACTGTGGAAGCTGCCTTCCGACGAGCCCATTTATTGGAGTCAGCTTGTCAGTTCCAGGTAATGGATCATAACTCTTGTATTGATCAGTTATTTAACGAGCTTTGAATTGGGCCCCCAAACATTTTTAAAACTGTAAAGATTAAGTATAGGAAAAAGCGTTTTGAGCCCTCAAACAAAGAATATTGGGTCACTAATGAGCCCTCAATCCCAAAGTGGCTTCTGTGGTCATTGTGATCATTATTTAAGTAAAGAACACAATGTTTACACTACAATAATATGATAGCCTGCATAGCTGTTACAGCATTGCCAGCTAGCTGTCAGCACTTCCGAACTAGTAAGCACTTTCTTGTGACCTCGGTGACATGTATTCGTGACCCTGCAATGATACAGCCATCTATCACTGTATGAAGTCAGGACTAGCTAAGTGATGAACCTTTACAAAAGTAATGGATGGGGTTCAGGTGAGGGTAAGGGGGGAAGGCAATTGATGTCAAACAAATGCCATCTACTTCCAATTTGTACTTCTTGCTTTGAAACATCATGATCATGATTTCAAGTTCCGAAGGGGCACAAAGATATTTTTAGATACCGGTACACTTTTTTTCCTAGAATTATAACCGAATCGAACAAACTGCCTCAAGAAATTGTTTTATCCCGTTCTTTAGATTCTTTTAAAACTTAACTCAAGTGTTTTAGAAATTAACAAGGCTAACCTCAATTGGTATTTATTTTCCTTTAAAGTCTATCTATAAATCTTTAACATGTACATTTTTATATATTTACACATATTATTTCACAGTTTGTGTGATGTCCCCTTGGGATTTTGCAGACTTAAATTATGTCAATGTAAATGTAAATTACCAAAGATCAACTGATGCAAGATTCTTTCTGTTCAAGAAATGACTGAATCTCGACAATTTTTTTCACTCTTTAGATGAATGCCATTCCAGCTGGGATCGATAACCTGATTAAACTTGATGATGACATCATCCGCCAATGTGAAGAAACTGGCGGTGCCAACCAAGCCGGCAGAGGACCAAACATGAAGATAGAGGAGATGGACTTTGAAGCTTGGATGCGTATGCTGGATGCTATGGTAGGTGGAATAGACCAGTTTCGTATTCCCAGTTGCCGCTGGTTACAATGACTACAGACTTGCTTTTACAGCACGAGCCTCGTCCTGACGTAAAATATTCATAAATTCCAGAGTGGGTATGAGCTATTCACAGCTCTGTGTATTGTTGGAGATTCAGATCTCACCGGTGTTTGTGAATATTTAACATCAAGATGAGTCTTGTGCTGTAAAGGCAAGTCTATAGTCATTGTAACCAACAGCAACCGGGAAATGAAACTGGTCTATTAAGACCATATCTGTTTCTATTACAAATCACAGCGCTAATGCTGTTTGAGGCGAGCAATCACTTTAGCTCATCTGTAACTCACAAAAAAACAATTTGAAAATTTATGAGCAAAAAATAATTCCCACACAAGTTTGAGAAAAGTAACTTGCCTCACCAAGAGAAAAAAATAGGTTTTATTGGTATTGATTTGCATTTAAATTGAAAAACTCGAGTTTACGTGTCTTAAAAGTCTGTGGTCCTTAATGATGTACATGAGCTGCTATTTGCATTCTCTTCTCAGGTTGAAAAAATTATCTCCTTTAGAAGCATTAAGTTACAAGAACTATTACTTTGATATCAAGGCATAATGTATTGAATGGTGTTAAGCTTGAGTCATACATAGGAGAGCTTTTATTTAAACAATACTGTGAATGCTGTCTTGCCACCTTGTCATGTTGCATTTCCCCAGCTGTTTTCTTCTTCAGAAAAATAAGCTAAACTCTGGCCAATACCAGTCAATAGTTTTGACCAACTAATGGCCTGTTGACTTAAAAAGAAAAACTTGATTTTTATGTGATCTTTTCTTCACTCAGTATTTTCAAAATAATTAATAGTAAACAATGAAGTCAATAAGAGCCAGAAAGCATAACTCAATTTTTCACTAGCAGGATGTCAAACTTCAGTACAGCCAAATGAACTTGGTCTTTCATTTTGTCTTATCTTTAGGTGAAAAAAGTATTGAAACATTCTTACTTTCTTGGAGTATTGTTTGAACGTGTAATGTTGGTCTTGTTTCTAGGGTTACAAGACAGGGTACAGCTACAGGAACCCAGACCTGTTTGTTAGTGAGAAGCGGGATTTACCAGAGGTGACATCTCCAGCAACAACTACCACCCTGCGCCAGAATCTCTTCAATACTCCTGATCGCCAGCCTATAAGGCGAGCCCACTCAACTGGGCGTGCAAACACATACAGGAATAGAGTCAAATGGCTGAACACACCAGGTGAGTGTGGGTTTAGTGGGTGGGGGTTATGATGATAATTTTGGTTGTATGCTGGTGGTGGTATTGAACTTGGTATTAGTGAGGTTGATGGTGGTTGTGGTGTTGGTGATATTCATTGCAGAAAGTTGCAGTTTTTATGTGGTTGTGTGAAGGTTGTGATGAAAAATGTGGTTGTATGCTGGTGGTAGTAGTGAATTTGGTAGTGGTTGGTTGTAATTGTGGTTCTGGTGGTATTTATTGCATAAAGGATGCTGTTAAAATGAGGTTGTGTAAAGGTTATGATGATAGATTTGGTTCTGCGATAGTGGTAGTAGCTAGTACTAACGAAGATGCTGCTGGTGAAATTGTTTTGGTGATGTAAGCAGCTGCTTGTTTTGGTGAGGTGTGTGGTTGTGTGTAGGTGACACTGGTGGTAGGGCTAATGGTGCTGTTATCACTGTTAAAGTAACTGGTCAGAGAGCTAATCCTGGTACACCTGCAGTAGTCATAGTGATGAATAAGTCTGTTCTTTCCTCTCCACAGTAAAATCCACAGAATACAAGAAAGAGAAAGCAGAGCTGATAGAGCAGCCGGAGCCTGTGACTGTGAAAGATCGTCAACCAGAGAGAGCTGACAAAGATGCCGTGCAGGTATGACCCGAGTTTGAAACTTGCAGAGTACTTTTGAGCCAGTTGATCGATACAAGTAAAACGACCACTACGTTCATTTGCCTTGGAGAGTAAAATTGGTTGCTGTTACTTATTTCAACTTTTGGCTGTTCACTGCGTTTGTCTCGAATAGTGGAAGTGCTTGAAACCGAAACTCGAAAATTAAAGTTTTGGAAAAAAAAATGAGGGTTAGAATGCAGATCACCCGTAATAACCATGGATAGGTGGCCTTTGAAAAAAGTAATGAATGATACAAATGTCAGCAGATGTAGAAATTCTAGTTAGTTGAAGGTGAACAGTTTGATAAAAAACACACAAAAACAAAATAAAAAAAATACAGAATGAAACATGACAGTTAGGAGCTACTGTGCAGAGATAGACAAAAAGAAAGATTCGTTTTTTTTTCATTTAAAAAAAGCAGGACAGAATGTTAAAAGTCATAATTGACACACGTTAACCTAGTACTGAGAAATAAAATGCTTTTCAGTTTCCTTTTGAATAGATAGGCACTCTGGAATTTTGAAGACTCGTCAATTGAGTTCCAGACTTTGGATCCATGAAATCTTATATTAAAAAATCCTTAACTGAATACATACAAAATTAATTAGTAAAAGTAATTGTATCGAGTGATTGAAAGCGAGAAGACTGACTTAGACGCTATAAGCATGTTTTGTATCGATGCTTGCACCTGACAGGAGTTAACTTGCAGCTTTGTTGGTTCTGCAGGCAGTTGAAGAGGCCATGCAGCAGGTGAAGATATCCACAAGCGAGTCAGCACCGCCAGGCGAGGAGAAAGGCGCCCACGATGCAGAGACGAGAGAGCACCGGGAGTACAAGAAGACCGTGGTGGTGACTCGCATCACAAAAACCGACGATGGGGAGCCACAGAAGACAACAGAGACAACCACCACACATATTGTCAATGGAGAAGAAGTTGAGGGCCTAAAACCTCCCAGCATGGATGACCTAGATAAATCAGATGGCGAGCTAACGGACGGGAGTCAAGAGATGTTGGATAAGAGGGAGGGTGAGCAGGGTGGATCATCGGAGCCGGGTAGTCCCACAAAGAAAGGCAAGAAGGTGACGAAGAAGAGGAGCTTCAAGCAAAAGTTCCAAAAAATGTTGGGCAAGAAAGAGAAAACAGAGAAGGAAGAGGGTGAGAAAGCTTCTGCGGAAAAAGCAGAGTGAACGCTAGGGACTTGAGAGTATTTTAAATTAACCAGTGCTTGCCAACAGAACACAACAATGTCATACAATGAAAGGTTTTGCAACCTTTCGGCAGTGTTACAGTTGGCTGTGAAATTTGCCTGTACATTCTGAACTGCTGTGTAAGTGTTGTCAAATCTTTAACGAGCAAGCTCGAGGCTCTGAAAATTTTCGGTGCTTGTCAGCTTGTTAATTTGAGTAGGGGAAGGTCAGCTAACAAGTTGATTCAACAGTTATCATAGAACTAGCTTTTGCTTTACTGAAAGAATCGACAATATCAATTATACTACTTTGTAGTTTACTTATACTTCAGTAGCATTGAATGCTGCTTTTTAACGTATTATTGCTATTTCCCATTTAGCTGTTTAATACTGGTTTTAATTGTTTTTTATTTGCATTCATTTCTTCCAAAACGACTTCCATTCGTAGTGTTATAATAACAAACTACAGTTTGTTTTTGCCACCCAAGGTTTGTCTTAATGTATCATCAGGGGTGTTGCCTTTTTTATGTTTATTTTGTCCTAATATTCCAAGCAAAAGCTTAACTTTGTTCGTTTAAAAATGTTTTGAATCAGCAATAGATTGTTGATACTAGAAATCTGGAAACTTTCCACAGAATGAAGTGAATCAACTCATAGGAACTCTGCAAAATAAGTACACTCAAAACTTGGAGTGAAAGCTTTTCGTTGTTCATCCAAAAATGCATTGAATCAACAATGAATTATTGTTGATACTATTCAAAGCGAATACCTTGTAAACCTTTTTGTTTTAGCCACAGAGTAAAGCAATTAAACTGAAAGGAAGTAAGTGGACTCAAAACTCAAGGCGACATTAACAACTGTAAAGTGAGAAAAAATGTTATCCACGTAAAGATGCAAGGTGTATAGTGCAGATGTAAAGTCAACGTGGGAAAAAAGGGAAGATAATTATTTTGTGTAATGTAATAAGAAAATTGTTAGAATTTGGCAATTTTTGATGTTTGTTTTCTTTTCTTTAAATTACGTTTGATCTCTAGTTCATGATGTTTTTTTTTAAGATTACATCTGATCCAAATCATGCTGCTTTCATTTTGATGGATGCGGAGGTCGATTTTCAGTTGGATCAATCAGTTAATGTCATAATGAGTATTTCGTAGATGTAACTTCTCTGTCGAGTTTGGATACATGCTCTACAAACAATCATGCAGTATGCAAAGTTTCCAGAAGTTGAACACCTTTTCCTCTTCTTATTTTTTGTACTCATGTTCATTGATCATTTTCTTGCATTGAAATACAGTCTAAAACTTATCAACCCGGTTATTTTCTTTATTAAGTAAATAAGTCAGCTCCAATGTGTGTTGCGTCATCTCGCAAAGCAGCTGGTTTTGGTTGACCAACCATCAAGAACCGTCCGCTATTGTTTGATCAACCAATCAAACAGAACTGGAACCGAGAGCTGCTATCCACAACCAAGACTTCTAGATTGACGTTTACAAGAAAGCTTAAAAATTTTGAAACCTTTAAAATTATATGTCGGCTTCTGGAAATTTTTTCCTTGCGTGTTGCCGTTCTGTGTTATGTTTGCTCTTACAGTACGACAAAAGGTTAAAGGCCAGTGAAGAAGTGATATTTTACGGTGTGAAAGTCTTGTTAGTGTATTAAATTACAGAAATTGCCTGTATTTGAAAGTAGGTTTAGTAAAACTTCATGATTAAAGGGGCATCGTCAGGAAGAACAACTGATAGTTTATGTTGCATTTTCGATTATTTCGAAAAATTTCCTCGATAAACTATCTGCATAAAGAAATTAAAGTAGAGACAATAATTTGCTTTTATTGCCCGAGTTAAGAACTCGGGGGTTCTTGTTATTATAGACATTTTTGTTTTTGAGGTTACTATGTAACGCTGTGTCTAGATTTACTTCCACTTTCGAAGTACTTACATGTATTCTGATGAAGCTTCCTTGAAAATGCCCCTTTAATGTTATGCAGTCGTTTTGTTAAGCTGCAGGATATCGAAGTTGGAGGGGGTAAAAGTCGGAGGCAAAATACCGAACCATACGTTTGGTTGAAAGCGCGGGTGACTTATCGGGTTTTCATAGTTGATAGAGCAAACCGGTTATGAAACTCGGCCAGTTTCTTTGTTACGTGCTTTCAATCTCTCTTTTTTGTTGGCGTTGCACAAAACACGAAAGGTATGGAGATGCAGTAAAAACAACAAACCAGTACCGGATGCATTTGGGCTCACGCGTGAAACAAAACGATATGCGTGGTCTTGGTTTGTTCAAGAAAAATTTAATTGCTTAATTTGTTGAGCTTCATTACCAGTTTTCTTTATCATCTCTGCTTTCCTCGAGTCATCAGTCGCAAACTAAAACCGCACCGAGACACAATTACGATGGTGTTGAAACAGAAAGCCAATCAGTAACATACCTAAAATGTGTGGAACTCTACAATTGGTTTCGGCTCCATTAAATCCAGTTAGCTTTCCTAGTTAACTCAAATTCTTTACTTTGATGCGAGAACCTAGAACTTTTTGTTGGTAACTGGGGAGTTTTGTGAGGAGCGTTACTTTGGTTTCTTTTGTAGGACAGATATTGAAAGAAGGATTGGTTTGAAAGGAAGCAAAACACCAGAAAGTTTCGTTTCGTCTTCCTCTTAGTATCTTGAGGCTTGCAGATAACGAGTAAACTATACTAGGAAACGTATAATCGGCTACAAATGTGTTGAATAATGTGAAAGTGATTGTAAAATATCCGAAACAAATGCATCCTTACATTTGATGACTATAATGACTTGCTGCACCACACTCCTGGAAACAAAAGCTGTGCTTTTTCCATAGTACATCGCAGTCTCTGTAAAGTTACCAGTCCAGACGGCAGAAACCTTTCAGTTTAAAACAGAAAAACCTCTGCAATAACTTAACGTGTTCATATCTGCTGATGGTTGACCAAATGTCGAAATGTATATTGTTCTAACTGGAAATAAAAAGGATCGAAATGTCTGCTGTTGCTGTTTACTAGAGCTTTGCTGCTCAAGGTACAGAAGAAAGTTTTTTGTTCGAAGGGAACGGGATGAGTGGAAGACTTTCTCTGTCAACAGGATAAACGGAAGAAATGGTTTAATGTAGGGGAGTTCTGCGTGGCCATACCCTTGCCAAGGCATGGTGAAATTGCCTAAACCCAATTACCCTCTTGCTGGTTTAGCACTGACGACAAAGACAAACGGAGTTTGAATCCTCTCCCCGACCTTAGCACAAACGTTTGTGAAGAATGACGCTTATGCTGCGCAGAAAGTGAAGATGTTTTCTAATTGTATTATTACTGGAGGCCTAATATGAAAATTTAGGGCACGAAGTGGACACATGTACAGTTAGTTGTTCTTAGTCGATTAGGTTAAGGCACAATGTGGGCACCTCCATGTATCAGATAATTGTTACAGCAATAATATTGTTTAGATCTCCATTTCTTGAATTCGATAGAATAAATCTCAAACATTGTCCCTGATAATAGAGTCGCCCTCTACTCTGAGAACGAAAGATCCCATTGGATAAAAACACAATACAAATAACCAAAACCTTTACTCTTAAACTGACCATCCGTAAAGAACATACAATAGCGTATTGTTGGAAAGTGTCAGTTATTGTTACTGTCATTGTTCAATGACCAATGAATACTTCGTTCCCAGAGTAGAGCCTTACTGATAATAGACCTTCGCTTTTTTCATACCACATCAGTACACACAATGTCATTAGTTCATTGGAAACTAACCTTGATGCAACAAAACAACACATTTTATTCCTTAACAGGATTTGCCGGATTGAATCTAACATTTTACATTAACTTTGAATTTAAATAAGCTTGATATATACACGATCTTGTTTGTCCAGTTAATATCAAGAAGTTGTTACTCGAGCAGCCCGTGCACGGTATAGTTATTATCAAAGGGGATCTCTTCGTATCTTCCTTGATTTCTACCTATGACAAGATTTTCACTTAGAAATAAACTTAATTAGTACGCAATCTTTTTTTTCAGCTCCGTAACGAGGTGCACTCGAGCAGCCTAACTTGTACAACTACCATTAAAGGGTCCTCTTCGTATCTTCCTTGAATTCTTCACATAACAAAGACTTGACTTAGAAATAAAAGCTTAATAGATACACAATGAACAATCTTGTTGTCCAGCTCATAACGAGTTGTCACTCGAGCAGCCTATAACTGTACAATTACCATCAAAGGGGTCATCTTAGTATCTTCCTTGAATTCTGTCCATGACAAAATTTTGACTTAGAAACAAACTTAATAGATGCACTATCTTGTTGTCCAGTTCAAAACAACGGGTTTTCACTTGAGCAGATGAACGTATGCAATTTTAATCAAAGGGGTTCTTTCCATATATTATTCCATTTATCAAAGGATGATACAATCTTTCTTCTTTGTCCAGCTCATAATGAGTTGCCACTCAAGCAGCCTAACTTGTGCAATTACCATCAAAGGGGTTCCCTTATTTTTCTCTTTGAATTCTTCCCATGACAAAATTTTGACTTAGAAAAAAACTTAACGAATACACAATCTCGTTTGCCCAGTTCGTCATAAGGGCGAGATGTCACTCGAGCAGCCTAACTTGTGCAACTTCCATCAAAGGAGTTCTCTTCGTATCTTCTATGAATTCTTCCCGTAATAAAATTTTGACTTAGAAATAAGCTTCATGGATACACCATATTGCTTGTCCAGTTCATCATAAGAGCGAGTTGTCACTCGAGCAACCTAACTTGTGCAATAACCATCAAAGGGGTCCTTTTCGTATCTTCCTTGAATTTTTCCCATGACAAAATTTTGACTTTATGAAAAATAAAATTAATGAGTACACTTTCTTTGACCAGTATACAACTTCGAGTTGTTACTCGAGCAGCCTGACTTGTGCAGTTATTATCAAAGAAGTTCTCTTTGTATGTTCCTTAAACTCTTCCCACGATAAAGGAAAGAATTCCTCATAACCCCACCCAGCGCCTTCTCTGTCAAAAATGTCTACCTCGTTGAAGACATGAGTGGCTTTTAGCATGTTTGAACTCAGCGAGTACTTCAGTTTCACAAAGCACTTGCCAGGGTTTTTAAAGTCATTTTGACAGATGGTAAGGTAAAGACCTTGGTTCCCTGTAGTTCTCAACTTTAGCTCCAAGTACCTAGAAAACGACAAGTATTACACGTAAGTCTCACCTCACCCCTTCGTTACATACCTAAAGTTACATTTGACAAGAAGTACGGCTTTGACTACGATTACGACTATTTGGAATGGCCAAATTCTTGACAAGAGTTCGCAAAATCGTTGTCAGTTCAACACTTCGGGCCGTCCCCCCAGACTATCTAACCTCCAGAGGACTTTAAATCGGGCTAAAGTTTTCTGAGAGATGCTGTCTTGAGCGCCGAAAGCACTTTTTGCTTGGGGGTCTGGGGGCTTCCCCCAGGAAATCTTTAAATCTGGAGGCTCTCAAATGCCATTTCTTGTGCTCTAACACGACAGTTTCTATCAAAAATCTAAGGTAATTTCTTGCAGTTTTTTCAGTTTTTTAGGCATCAGAGTTTTGTATTCTGCATAGCGTTTTCTTTTATGAGAATTTGACGAAAATATCACTACACCAGTCAAAATCGGGATTTTTCCTATCCCGATCGCATATTGGTTGGGATTCGGGATTTTCAAGCAAAATCGGGGTAATACCGACGAAATGAGTATGGTTGGACAGTCTGTCCTCTTGTTTACTACGAGGATTGCTGAAAATCTCGCAGTCAAATTTACGAGTGTACGACTCCTTAGGTTTTCAACTCATAGTCCAACTCGTACTCGTAGTCAAATTTAAAGGTCTCTAAGAAGCCGTACTCTTAGTCAAACTTATACGCAGTGTCAGATTTAAAGGTCTAAATCCACTAACTAAACAAATCTTTGTCCTTATTTTTACTGTTGTCTATTGAAGATACTTAAATTTCTCAAAGTTGACTCTCACATGAAAGGGTAAAAGAAACGGACACTTTCGCAGTGTGATCATTATTAGGGCATGAAAAGTCGTTAGCAAAGTTAAAATGATGGTACGGTAGCTCTACCAAGAAACATAATGGAGCTACATGATTCCTCCCAGTGCAAACATTTTAAGCAGAGGAAACAATTATTTAACATGTTGCATTTAACTAGAAAACATCATTAGACGTGTCGAAAGAACAAACACATTGCACTAATACACGAGGCTGAATGGTCCAAACCTCAATACTATATACATTCCAATTAAGGAAAACCTATTTTTTCCCTTCCAGTGCACCTTTTCTAGAGAAAAAAAAATTGGTGAGTAATAGTTCACTTCGACTCACGCCTTCTTCCGGTTGGGCAATAGCTGGTGTTGTTTTGTTTGCGGCCTTCTTCAGTACAACATTAGGTAACAGGGAATTTCAGAACCAAAATAATACACACTTATAACAAT
>JAOBRG010063782.1:0-21356 GCA_027574985.1 Umimayanthus nakama | reverse complement strand
GTTGCCGCAGCACACAGTCTCTTAATTTATTTCACTGGTATTTTATCTTGCAAAATATTGAGGTCGACTTATACACGCTTGCGCTCGCTTGCGCTTTTTTGGCTGCAAAATGGGGGGTCGACTTATACACAGTGTCGACTTATACACAGCAAAATACGGTGATACAATTTATTAATAACAACAATTTTCATTTATGATAAATATTTTACAGTTTTGTATATACTACTATTTACAGATACAGAGATACTGTATGTTTAGGTTGCATGCTAAGCAATTTCATGAAATCATGCCGTCCAGAAAAATGTTAAAATCCCAAACGATTTACTGAGTCATCAGGCACAAGTTTCCACTGTAAGTGCATTATGGCCTCACCCCATACTTCAGATCAAAATTTGCTGTACATGCAAAATAGTACAGATGCTCCTGTATGCTGTAGTTTAATTGTTTGTTACAGACTCCCTTATTGAGTGCTCAGACATGACAACAAGAACACACACATGTGTACATTTGTCATGTCAAGCCCACGCTTCTATTCACCACTGATAGTGGTAATGTGATCCAGCTCAAGTACACTTGGTGGTTTGTCTGTCACAATGCTTAATATCACTGGTTCTACTTTAAGTTTAATGTGTTATTTAATATGGTTAGTGTTATGAACCTTAAATTACATGTAGACTAATTTTGCAGTACTAGCAACACCTTGGAAACTTTCTTGTTGCAGTTGGTGCGAGCCACCAATGTTCTTACTGTTATATCCAAGTTGAAACTCTCACTGGATGATTTAGTGCTTGAACCTGACATCTTTCACCTCAAGCCACAAAGAAGTGACACAGACTGGTTTAAAAATATGATAAGGTACATGTACTCTAGAGTTACACACATGTATTAAGGCATTAGACGTGTACATGTAATACCAAAACTATCGACTCCAAAGTATTATTACAACATGTAATGCCATATTCTAGGTGAAGTGAAACTATTGCAGGGTATTGCAGAAGTGAAAACTCTTACAGTACAATGTAGCTGTTGTTACATATATAGTTTGATACATTTAGTTGCTTTGTAAATGCAGAAAACCTGTGGGCAGGACATAATTATATCTTGTTGACTTGTTCAATGACAACATGTAAACTACTCATTGGAAGATCAACACAGAAATTTGGTGATTCTAGCAGATAATATTGGATTTCAAGGTAACTTGAGAGAATGTGACAACTCCACAGAGGCATGTGCATGCTGTTGTAAATTCCTGGAAAAGAGTTTCAGCAGAATGTTATAATTGGACAGAATGAAAACGGCAGTGGATGCCAAAATACATTTACATGTACTACATAAGCAAACCAGTCTCTGTAGGGATAAATGCTGTATTGAACAGATTTTCACGTTGCAAGAGTTCACACGATCGTGGAGAGTCATGCATTTTCCAGGCCTGGAAAAGTTACGTAAATGTATTTCAAGAAAAATCCATGCCGAGCTCGTGGAATTCAATTTTTTGCTCAAACTATTTTGTGCTGTTTGAAAACTGGACACATTATTTTTGTCACTGAGAAAAAGTTAAGGTTACCCTTCACCTTGAGCGGTGTTTCGTTAGTACGCATCGGGCACACACTAACTATATGGAAACGTTGTGAATATGTGTAAATGATGGTCAAAGTCTGTTGACATATTTTTTGTTTGTAAACGAATGCAAGCATCCTACTGTTATTCAAACTAGCCCTTTTAGTTCTAGACGTCCATGCGGCTGTCAGTTTTTTTCCGTCCTTTGTAGTTTGTTTGTCATTTTCAGCACTACTCGCGTTGTCATTCCGTGCTGGGGATTTTTAATTGTACGCGCCATTAAGTTCCTACAGGCGTTTGAAAAAATTCCCCGTTTGCAGCGTATAAAACTGCCCTGCTTGAGTCATAAAAAATGTTGAAGAAGAAATTCGAAGTTTTCCAGTGTGGTATAAATGTTCGACTATTATTTTATCAACTTGTCAAATTGGACGGCATGAGGTTAAAAACTTAAGGAATATTGACCCTTTTCATTGTCGAAGTTTTGGCCGAAACAAGATTTGAGTAATTCGCTCCTATAGAGGCATCAAACGTTTTAAGGCCGATGAAAATTCTCGTTCGCCTTGTAGTGTACATTTGTGCGAAAATCTCAATTTCGATATTTTGATCCATTCCAACCTGGACGGTAACCTTAAAAAGCCCTCCAAAATGTATATCAAGTTTTTCGCATTTCTTAAATGTAGAAATTTAAATTGTTCTTTGAAAAGGCATAGTGGAAAAGTCATACAGAGTTGTTCTTGGGGGCCAAATGTCAGAAACGCCAAGGGTGTCTACTACATGTATCTTCGTTTCTCTTGCTGGTGATTATAATGTAACAGGTTCATGAAAACAGCAACTAAATGTAGAAAGAATGGTATACAGTGCAATCCATTGGTACAAATGGATGGCTATAATTTTGCTGACGATCTGGCTTTGTATCTCACAATTACCAGAAACAGATTTGTGAAATGGAAGTGTAAGTTGCACTGGTCAAAGTTGGTGCGACACCTTATTTTAAGCCCAATATTCATTTCTTTTTCTAGGTTCGTTCCTAAGAAGCTCGCCTGGTACGGCGCATTCCTGGTCCAAGCGTTTCCTCTGGACATGAGTCAGTACCCCAGACTTTTCTCCTCGACCAGGATTCCTCAGCAGGACAAAGATCGGTTAGCGACGTTCGAAGGCACCAGACACGTGCTGGTTATGTACAAGGGAAACTTCTATACTTTTGATCTCATCACAACAGATAGTAAGTACAAGTCAGCCTGAGGTCGAGGGGCGCTCAGCCTCAAAAAGCAGCTCCACATTTCCTTTGCATTAGGCTCCTCGAAAGGCTGACTTGAGGAGGAGGAGGGGGGGGGGGAGGGTCGCTGCCAAATAACTAAAGCGGTTCCCTTTTTTCGAGTCTAAATTTTGGGAATTTTCCAAGTAAAATCTAACGGGAGGGAGGTGAGAAAGAGTTGCTTGCGTAGGAACTCAAGCAGCTGCCCGGGAGGTAAGCGGTGTTTTCCATTTGTCAAGTTTTCAAGTCCGAATTGTTAGAAATTTTCCATGTAAAGTTAAACGGTTTAATTTTTGCTCCGTGGGAATGATGCAGTTGGATTGGTCAATAAACTTGCGTGAGCATTGCTCTGTAAGTGTATCCTCTTTCGATATTTTAGTCAAAACTTAAAGTGTTGTTATGATGGGAAGTGGTGTTCCGTTCAGACATATAGAAACAGTGTCATTCCAGTAAGGACAATTAATCGGTTTGTCACAGTAAACTTCCTGAGTGGCATGATCCGTGTCGTTGCCATTGCAATCGGTTGATTTGCAAAACCCGACTAGAGATGTCGAACCTAAGATCACATCACACAGCAAGAGTCACATTACTTTGTACTTTAAACTCGTGCGTTTTTAGAAGCTAGCAGCTTGATGATACATGTATGTAAAGCGAATCAATCGATGTATTAGTCAGGGAGCATATGTCGCGATTTTAAGTTCCGTGGGATTTTCTTAAAGATAACAAGCCACCTATCTAGAAGTGTCAAGGGGACCCTAAGGAACTCAGAAAATGTTGTCGGCAACTTTGCGACTTGCACCGGCAGCTGCTACGGTGGTTTTAAAATAGGCCCTGTACGGCTCAGCATGGAAACGAGGCTGGGACTCAAATTGCTCATAACTATCGTTAATTGCAACCAAATGTCACCAAACTTGCTCAGATTTATTATTGAATGGTATCTAACATGCAAATAGTCATAAATATAATTAACGAGGTCACGTGACCATTTTTTCATGGAACCGAGGCTCTAACATTAGCCTATAATTATCGCTTATTTGAAGCAATTGTCACCAAACTTGCTCAGATTGGTTATGGGATGGTATCTATCATGTTAATAAACATTAGAGTAATGAATATTGCCCCGTGATTTTTTGATATGGAAGCGAGGCTCTTACAAAAAAATGATTATATCTAGCATAATTATACGTACATCCTTTCAAAAACATTGCTATCCCTCGCTCCCCAACGGCACCTACTTTAAATATCGACATGGTCATTTATATCATCATTTAAGGCATGAAAACAAGGCTGTTAAATAAATACCTAAGGCTTTTTGCAATACTCATTCCAACAATTTCTATATTTTGTCCTTTTTTACTTAAACGGTATAAAAAGATGACATTAGCTTTATATTATGTGACGATTAAAGCGAATCTATATAACAGAAGAACGTTTTTGGTAGTAAATGAAGTAAACTTGTGGTTAGTTGATTGTCTGATATGGTCTGATCCTTGGAAGGAAAATTTATGATTGCGATTGACGTTCGAAAACCAGTGTTGAAGTCATCTTCAGACCGACCTGAAGATTTTGACTCTGAAGATAACTTCTACACAGGTTGTCAGAACATCAAACACAACCAAAACCGTTCCTTTTTTTAATCAACTAACCAAAAACACTCCTGTATCAGTAAAAAAAAAGATTCAAGCAATTATTTGTCTTTCAGAAACGGTAGTTCCCGCTTCAACCATTTACAACAACTTGAAGCACATTGTCTCTGGAGCAACCCCTCCTGCGCGTCGCCCGGTGGGGATACTAACGTCAGAGGGAAGAAACACGTGGGCAACAGTACGACAGTCGCTGGAGACAGTCCCAGGCAACAGTGAGGTGCTGGAGCTCATCGATAGTGCGATGTTTGTGCTGTGTCTTGACGATGTTGTCGCAACAACTCCAACGGAAGTGACTCAGGTGTTCCTTCATGGAGATGGAGCCAACAGGTCAGTCGGTGTGAAAGTTTGTGTTTACTGCACATTTCATAAAATGACCAACCACAGCAAGTTTACGCTTATCACCCAGCAACGCGCCATTCAGCACTATCGTAATCTTTGACTTAACTCTTTCAGCCTACTTAGTTGAGGACGCAAGAACGCGTGCATCCGCCTATAAGGTCATTGCTGTCAGTATTAATTTCAAAGCATCACGATTCTGGTGCGCGTTGTTCAAATGTGATTTTTTCCTTTAACATGCACTAGTTCATCTCGATGTTACAGCACGCTACTTCTCAAAATCGTAGGAGGGATGAGGATTTCACCGGTTAAAGAAATAAATTTAAAGTTTGCGATTTTGGCAAGAAGGAAGCAAAAGTTGCTATTCTTAAAAACGATCATATGCACAGTTTAGAAATTTTCGAATATACTATTTTTTTGCAGAAGTGCTCTCTCCATGCCATTTTCTCCCTCTACTAGTTCATCTCGATGTCTGCTTCTTCTAGTTCATCTCGAAGTCTACCTCACACACACTTCAAAAAATCATAGGAGCGCTAAGGTCTCCACATAAAAAAAATTGGTTAAAAGCTTTCATTTAGGCATGAAAAAAGAAAAAATTGAAGGTGCTTTTTTCGCAAAAGTGCTCCCAATGACAATAGAATTAGTGATGATATTTCGTCAGTGGTGGAATCATTTGATTTCTTGTGAGTTCTTGGCAAGTTTGTCCAAGATAAGTTAAAAGAAAAGGAATACACTGTGAGGTTTGGCTGGTTCGATCAAGTTGTGAGTTGTTCAATACACCTTGTTCGGGCTGGATGCCTAAACTACGACCACAGAATCATGTAGCACTTTTGGGCAGTTTTGTAATTATGCACGATATGGAACTGACAGTACTTGTTTTTCTGAGGCATAAACTCGTTTTTAACAAGGAAAGGGGAAAAAAAGTTAACTTCAAAGTTCTTTGGCCTAAAGCAGTACAGGTAGAGTAACATAATATAAAAAGATGTCTAAGAGAAACCAGTTAACATGTACACCTATAGTTGTATTTTAAAAATCATTTAAAGTGCTACGCTTTCACCTTTTTCTTTATAATTTTCAGCTTCTCAAATTGTCGTGAAGTACAGCTTGAAAATACTAAAACGCCAAAAAAAGTAAAATAAAGCGTTAAGTTGAGATCATCACCATCATCGTCACATCTTGTCACTCCAACTCCTAATTCAGCGACAGTTAGCACATAATTGCCCATTCCCGGCATGTTGTCACCCGTCCTAGCTACCTCGTATCCGGCTCAGTTGGGCGTGGCCCCTTCCCTCCCGACTCGGCAAGTCTACTCCGGGGAAAGTGTCCCGCTATTTGAGGTGATTGGTAACAAGTCAGATAACTACTATCAGGTTTTATCCCTGCCAAAAACAGACCATCCATCTCTTTTGCCAGTCTAAAAACATAGATTGACATCTGGTCCCGGTTGTTCAAAGCCCGCTTTGTACTAGTTCTAAGTACAGTTTTGACAAACCTAAGATTAGCATTAATCAGATTTTGAACAACCAGGTTCTGAACATTGCTTCAACATACATGTGGTGCTTTTAACTTTGAAGTTGGCTTTCTTATCAATAAAGCTTTGAGCATGCGGACAGTCTTAAAATAACCCCTTTAACCTAAAACGCCTTGTCATTTTGCAAACAGATGGTTTGACAAGTCTTTCTCGATTCTCATCGCCAAAGATGGCCGGCTTGCTGTTAACTTCGAGCACGCGTGGGGAGACGGTGTGTGTGTCCTTCGGTTGTTCAACGAGGTTTGGAAGGAGACCACGTCCCGGCCAGCTTGCACTCTGGAGACTGTACGACACGCGGGTGGAGAGACCTCGGTGAGACACCTGGAATTTCAACTTACCCCCGAGCATGAGAGAGCCATTACTATGGCCCAGAACAGGTTCAACGCAGCTGTCGAAAGTCTAGACGTACAAAGCAAGCAAGTGATGTGCATGAGTAAGAAGTACATTAAACAGAAGAAGCTGAGTCCTGATGCTGTCATGCAGCTTTCTTTTCAGGTGGGACTCGAATTTGTTGTAGTTGGGATGGATGTTTAACTCCTTAGGGGCAGAGCTTTGGGTTTGGGGCATAAAGGTAGTGGACTTTTGTGTCTTGCGCGAACGAAGTACAGACCCTAGTCGAGCAGAACCAACAACGAAATGTTTTGTATTTCGACGTTTACGCACTGAAACGAAAAAGCGGCGCCGAGGAAAGAGATTAGAGGAGGACAGGGGGTATTAAGACAAGGTGTTTATTAGGTCCTTGTACTGCTATGGTACATCGGCAGATGTCCTAATAAATTTTGAGCATTTGAAATGCGCTAAATGTATAGATAGGTTTTTACATGTTTGTTTTCTAACTAACTTTGGGATGCTATAGCATAAACTGCTTGTATTCGTTTTTCAAAACAATTCGAAATGAATTTCGCCATTTTATTTTGTGTTTTTCTTTGCTGGATTAATGGGTTTGAAGAAGAGCGTTTCTTGTGATATTTTATAAGCATCGAAGTTATCTTCACTCTTCATTTTCTCAAAAAGAGGGTCTCGTTACTCTTTGTGTGATGGGCATCTTAATAAGAAATGCGCCTCATCTTCAGGGCCCTGAATGTGAATTTCATTTATGTATACATATTTTATAGCAACAGTTAGCACCCGCAACTCGAACCTTTAGGGGAAAATAAAAAAGATTCCGGTTGTCAGAGTTCGAGTTAGCGGGACCAAACAAATGAGAGAATGACTTAAAGGGAGAACGAACTTGGTTCGAGTTTGTTGGTGGTTTGACTTATCGAAGGTTCAAGAACAAACAATGGAGTCATTAGCGGGTTCCAACCGTGATGGGTTGCAGACAGTGGATATCCTTGGCTATTTGCATTCCTTTTTTTGGATGGGAAAATGTCGTACGTGTTGTGCAAAAACCGTAGTGCCGTCATGGCACTGTTTTGTTGGACGAACACATGGGTACAGTCCTTTTGTAGTTTCTTGAGTGGCACTGTATATTGCATTGTATGTTGCTGTATTGAGTTGCTGCCTAAATTTCGAAAAAGGACCGAACGGTGCGAGATAAAGCATGTATCAACTTAATTCAGACTTGCTTTTCACTTGACTTGCATTTGCACCTTTGCTTACATCAGTGGATTGAATAAGGGTTGTCCTTTCTTGTCCTGCAGATCGCGCACTACCGCCACAAGGGCTACTTCGTTCCTACCTATGAGTCGTGCAGTACAGCTGCCTTCAGACACGGACGCACAGAGACCATCCGCCCGGCAAGCAATGCCACGGTGGCGTGTGCGGAGGCTTTTGATCCCTCTCGTAATGCCAGCGTGGAAGAGATGCTTGAAAAGATAAAGGCGGCCACTGATTGGCACACAAAACTCACCAAGGAAGCTGCAATGGGTATGCACATTATGCGACATCACATGTGTGTTTTTGTGTGTATTGGGGTGAGGGGCTAGCACAGTTGGCAAGATCTAAGACAACTCACATGAACGATGGCACTAAATCGCCGGTCAATTCTTACATTTAAATGTGTTAGTCACGTCTTTTTTGTAGCTCTTCAAAGAACTTCAACATTATAAAATGTAGTTTCTCGGTAGAAAAGTTCTCAGAAGGCAACATCTAAACCAGCCTATAGCTAACTTTTTTTTACTTTATTCAAATAAAGCATTATGATTATTGTTGAATAATGATCAAGGTTGTCTGAGAATCCATACATTTATAAGATATGGGAACCCTTTCTTATCCCTCCCTTCTGCATTTGTGACTGCTTTGCACTTAATCTATCCCTTCCCTTCCATAGGCCAAGGTTTTGACCGGCATCTGTTTGCCATGCGCAAACTAGCAGAATCTTCCGGCAAGTCACCCCAGCTCTTTCAAGACCAAGCCTACGCACAGATCAACCACGTCATCATGTCCACGAGTACGTTATCAAGCGACGGGCTTGAGATTGGGGGGTTTGCCCCAGTAGTGCCCGATGGACTGGGTATTGGCTACTCGATATTCGATGACTGGCTGGGCTGCAATGTTACCTGCTACCCCGAGCATGCGGACGCTGCCGGCTTCTTAGAGTGTTTTGCTTCCAGTATGGAGGATCTGCACTCAGTTTTAGAAGGAAAGAATTTCAAATAGTATATGTTACCATTCCCTATAATGTATTAGATCTTTTCACCGTTCATGCATAATGTTGTGATGTTGTATTCTGGTTATATTTTCTTATTTGAAAACTTCCTCTGGAACCAAGTTCGGACAAATTCTACTCATGGGAAACACTCGACATGCTGTAGTGATCTATTGAAATAAAATACGACATTTTTTCTTCTTGGAATGTCTTCATAGTTTGCTAGGAATGAACTTAACTTTATGTGGGGAACGAGGTGTACAATCATTTCGGGTTTTTTTACTTATTTTTGTTTCTTTATCAACTTGTCCCGCAATGCAAGAAAATGTAACGCCTGTTTTTTTTGTTTGTTTGTTTGTTGTTGTTGTTGTTGTTGCTATTGTTGTTGTTGTCGTTTGACTGCTCTGTAACTTTCCCTTCTCGTACAGCCTCTTCTGCAACAGGCCCTGCTTGGGAAGTGTCTGTCTGTCAGGATGGAGTGTTAGAAACCATAGTTAATAGAGCGAACTGGTTATGAAACTCGGCCAGTTTAATTTCTTTGTCATAGTTTTTTAATCTCAGTTTCTTTTGTTCCTTGGCCTTGACCGTGCACAAAACATAAAAGGTATTCAAATTCAGGTTTTCAGTGGAAATATTTAGACCAACACAATGAACAAAACAGTGTACCCGGTCACGGTTTGTTCAACCCAAGACAAAGCAGCTTTGTGCAATCCTTTTGAAATTTTAGTTACAAATCCAGCTCGCTCTATTAACTTTGTAGACATTTACGTTTATTCCGCATTATGTTTAACTTTTTTTAATGATATCATAAATATTAACATTGCCTCGTTTTCGTGCATGGAGCATTGGTTCAGCGAAGTGACATTACATGAAAAGTTGGAATTTATTTGGTCGGCGAGCTGATCGCAACAAGGCGACGGGCGGACGGCTTCATTTTCAACAGTTGGACCTATCTTAGGCCCCCCTTTTTTTTCTCTTTTTTCGCTAGCTTTCGTTTCACACCGCCTCCGCTTTCGAAATCTTGCGCGATTCTGTTTTACACTCGATCAATTAAAAGGGAAAGAAGGGGCAGCTAATCGTAATCGAGCAAAGTGACGGCGTGGCTTGAATAAATATGTTTGTTATTTGTTTGTTTGTTTTTGCCTTTCGTTCTCACGTATCGAATACGTTAAATAACCAAAAAAGTTGATATTTGATACGTGTTTATTGTGTTTAGTGTGTTTATTTGAAAAATTTGTGTGTTTGTTTGTTGTTTGATTAATGTTTTAAATTAATTAACTAATTTATTTATTTTTTATGTAGTAAACACTTGCGTTTTCTTTTTCTTTTTTTCCTTTTCAC
Source organism: Umimayanthus nakama (assembly GCA_027574985.1). NCBI lineage: Eukaryota > Metazoa > Cnidaria > Anthozoa > Zoantharia > Parazoanthidae > Umimayanthus > Umimayanthus nakama. The sequence goes on along the minus strand of JAOBRG010063782.1, from coordinate 11,100 downwards.
CAAGAAAAAAGCAAGCTTACATAGGTACATGTTTGTCGGAATTGTTTTGTACTTTATTAATATAAATTCGTTTCTCGTTGTTAACCTGTGGTGAGTTATTCATTTAGAAAATACCGTCTGTAACAAACCAAAAAGCTTCATAACATCATGTCATTTTTGGGTCAAAATGTAGCTCGAAAAACCTAATGCTGCGGGCTGTTTGAACAACGCAATTCCGATATAACTTCACCATATTCAGTAGCGTAATACTTCTTTCAGAAGCTCAATTGAAACGGAAGTAGTAATCAAGTACATTCAAAGTAATCTCGTATAACCCAAATAACATGCCAAACTTCGAATTTATATAAAGGAAGAAAAATAAAACATAGGAAAGATATTTTAGAAGAAAAATAGATATTCGAACCATGAGAACTATCACAATAGTGAGAAAAAGGGTGGCTTGTACATGTTTAAATACCTTAAAAGTTGATGGCGTGATAGTCTCGCATTTAAAAAAGAAAGTCGACAGCTTCGAACAAAAATGATCAAAACTGGGACCAACCGAGCAACATACAGGTAGAGGTAGGCCCTTAGAAGCAATAGCAAAACATACTGAAATACTTCCGGAAAAAAACTTTTTAGAAAAAATGTCATGAAATTATAAAGTAATCAATTTCGAAATTTTAGCAAACTTTCACTAAAACGTAACATTTTGCGGCTAAAGCAAAACCACTCTTTTCCCTCTGAGGAATCTTAAAATTTAATTCTTGAGCGGAAAAATAGTTTCTGATTTCAACTAATTAGATTAAGCATGAAAATAGTATTGAAAGTTCAAAGCTGTGAAAAAGACGTTTAATTAGTGAAAAGGTACACTGTAGAAACTTAGTTTCTCTACTCGTAGAACTCCTCGTTGTGTCCGTAGTACTCGTCGTATGTGCCGTGCATGGCCTCCGCCCCGTATTGGTGTGCTGTGCCATAGAGGTCCTCAGTGTAGAGGTCGGGCGTAGGTCCAGCCATGAAGAACTGATCTGCGCCCTGTTCGTCCATGCCTCCTTCTTTTGCTTTGTTTTTGCCCTGGTATAAAGGATAGGACAAATAGAACAACGGTAACCAACAAAATTACACGGCTGATATAGCTCTTATGAACTTTTTTGTTTTAGCTGGCGTTGTGGTTTCATGAAGGAAGCCTCGCCTGGTATACATGTTGGAAATGATTGCCATGGTCCTAATATAGTTAAACAAACCAGACAATAGCAAATTTCCCAATAACCGATTTCAGTTTGAATATCTCCAGTCACTTCAACTTCAGAGTGTATTGGCTCATCATTCCGACCAAGCACACTCGAGTGACCATTGAAGCAAGCGAGTACGATTCAGGAGTGATGGGAGCTTTTTGCAGTTTTTGTTTTCTTTTTTATCTGCATGAAGCTTAAAATTCCTTTGGTTTTATTATTACATATACTTACCACTGGTTTGTACAAGTTCTAATGCAATTATTCAATTTAGTGTTGATGAGCAGCAAGTATAGTACTTCACCCTTTTGTGGGTCGACAATCTCCTAAGCCATTCACTTCCACAGGTAACTATAATCTATTTACCTATAGGTAGAATCAGTTTATGTCACAAGGAGTCGACTGGTATCTTGTTTCGAGTTATTTTTGGATGCCGAGATTCTTGTTGTGCTTGGGGCATTTAGGACGTAAAACAAAACAATATAAAAAAAAATGGTCTATTTGCTTACATGCAATCATTCCATTACTCGTGGCTCACACAACTCGGGCCACAGAGCATAAAAAGATGTGTGACTGAGGTTTTTAAAACTGCCCAGATCTTGATGAGAGTTCAACTCCGCACAAGAACAGGTTCCATGCCAGTTGACAAGTGTCGTTCAACATATTGGTAAAACTCTGGTCAACTTATCAAATATTTGAACGTGCTCAAGGTTGACGAGGTTGAGAATGTAAGAGAACCGCACGGTCAAACGAGAGTGAACACCGGGACCGCGGAGCAGGGGAGGAGGTACGGGCATGTCCCCCCTCTCCCAATATTTTTAGAATTCTAAAGAGTAGGTAAGAAAAGGTGTTTTGTGCCCCTCCCCCTCCCCCAGTATCAAATCACTAACGGTGGCCCCCAGATCTCAAATTTGCTCCGCGGTCCGTGCATCAGCTCTAATCGAAACTTTGAACATATTTGAAGTGGATGACAGCGCTCAGGAGTCGATGAGAATGCATGAAAGTTGGCAGTTGAACAGAAGTATAAGTTTGAAATCTCATTGACTCTCACTCGAAATTTGAACATATTTAAAGTTGAGGAGAGCGCTTGAGAACCAGTGAGAGTGCGAGAGAGCTGGCGGCCAAACGAGAGAGCGAGAGTTCAGACTCTCATTGGGTCTCGACTGCTCGTCCCCAGGCGTTTAAAAAGCGGTTGTGAAGCGCGGCCAGTAAGCATCCCTTCCCCGCAAGCCCCCTTCCCAGAAGCCCTTAACGCATGGGAACGAGGCAGGGGGCTCGATGAGACCAGTTAGCACATTTCATCAGTACCTTTCCAGAGCAGCAACAGAGTGCGGTTGTTATAAGGATCAGAAGCCCCATAGCGCCCCCGCCGATGGCAAGTGGTAAGATGTTCTTCAGTTTCAAACCCAGTAGAAAGAAGAAAGTCTCCTCAGCTTTGATGACGTAGTAAGCAGCAAACGGATCCTTCCTCCCCTCCACCCCACCGTAGCATTCTCTGTTCTTGGTGCAGTAGGGCGAGTTAAGTTTTTTGGTCTTGGCCGAATACCTACACCAGGCGCAACTGAACTTGCTTCGACAGGTGCGCTCGTCCTTGATCTCTTTGCATTGAGGGTTGTAGCACAGGTTCCCGTAGTCACTAACGCCCGGATTTGGCCGCGGAGGCACTGGTGCTGAAGGAAGCGTACATAATGGAGCATCCTTGTAGACGATTCCACTGCCAAAGAAACATTTTCACACAAAATCAATTAAAACACGCTCCGAGCTTTTTTAAAACATGTTTACGATACTGCATTCAGCTATAGTAAACTCAAAAGAAGAACCGAGTTGAAGTTATTTTGAAAAGAAGGAATATCAAAGCATTTGCCAAGAACAATTCCCGAGAACACACTATGGAAGAGCAATTCAAACGGATAATTAACGGTTATTCTACGAAACCGTAGTCAATATTAAATACATTTTTACTAAATACAATAACAAATTGTTTTTCACCGATAAATATTAATTTGAAAAAAGTTGTGTCTGAAGAAGCCGCCGACTCAAGAATAACTTTCGTTTCCGTTGAATCAAACATCACATGACAGCCTCACAACCATGCGTTTTCCATATATAGTTAATCACTGGAATATGAACTGATAACCGGTGACCAACGAACCAATTTTAAAAATTGCTTGAAATGGAATACCCATTGGACTGATTTTAATAATTCTTTTTTTTTTCCTTGAGAAGATTACTAAGCCGGTTGTTATGTGTGTCCACACTAACAACTGATATTAAAAGTAAACCATTTTTATTATTTTATTACGATTATTTGCGTCTTTGGCAAGGCTCCGTCTTACGATGATCGCATCTTTCGTGTTTTAACGAGTTTTTTAAATTCCTCTATGGCACGTGTGTATTAAAATTAAGTTGTTATAATAATAATAATAAGACAAAGAATATTATAAATAAAAATAATAATAATAATAACAATATTGATAATATTAATAATAATAATAATAACAACAATAATAATAATAACAATAATAATAATGATATAATAATAGTAAGAACAATCCTTCTTCTTTTTCTTATTGTTAATATTATCATTATTGATATTATTACTATTATTATTATTATTATTATTATTATTATTATTATTGTCTTGTTTTTTCCGATATTGGACCCGTATGATATCGACCCGTATTAACGACTGCAAGATACCTCATAAACAGAGAGGAAAGCTAAGGTATCGCTCACCTTGTGGTTTCTTGTTTGTCTTTGCAGGAGTTATAATCAAGGGGGGCGGTGCAGGGAGACTCGCAGAAGTTCTTATCCGAAGGCCGCTCGCAGTCACCCCTAAAGTTTATATTGCACCTTCTGTTTGCCACGCACTTATCGATTTCTCTGTCGACTAGCAGGTAAATATTGGTTCCTCTCACTGGCTGTAGATCATAGCAGCTTGGCTTTTCCTTTTTACCTGTCGCAATCAGCTACAAAAAATAATGGAACAAAAATTCGTTTTGCTGATGTACGCGAGGGATTTCAATTACAGAAGGCTTCAAACAAGCTTTGTTTTAGCAACTGGCCACTTCTTGCAGCATTTGACGTAGTATCGCTCGAAAATGTTGTTTTACGGCCTTTTTTCGCCTGACGGTTATAACATATATGCGGATGACAAAGTTTCCGTATAGTTACCCAAGTACGTATGTATGCTAATGAACGTGTGTGATTATCTTAAAATATCAGTTCTTAATATGCAATGATATGTCATTTTTATACGTACACACATCTGTCTGTCTGTCTGTCTGTCTGGTTTGTTTAAGAAGTTGACAGTGTAGAAGAAAATAACCTGTAAATGTTTATATCTATGCCCTATCTACGCCACACTCCGCAACAAACACCTTCAACGGTTGTTTAAGGGAGGACGTTCTAGAACAGTGTGTGTCCATGCAACCGTTTCAACATCTTGGTACGAATGGCAAGTGCAAAATTTATCCAGCAAATAAATTCTATCCAGTGGATAAAACTTGCTCGTTGTCCATTCAAAATTAAGAACGCGCCAATTGAACCCGCTGGACAGGGATTCAATCTTATCAAGTGATAAAAACAGCTGACGGCCAAAACCCCTTCGGATAAGCCAACTTCAAACCAAGATGCAGAACAATGATCTTCTCTGACAGTTTTGAAGCTAAAATACTTGACAGTTTTGAAGCTAAAATACTTTTCATTATTAAAAAATTTCAATTTTGTTTCCTGCTTCACCCAGTATACCATATGTTTACAGACTGTATCGATCCGCCATCTGAATACCTGACCTTGTTTTGCGCATATGATTATGGAAGTTGCTTATCCAAAGACTATTATAAATGTGCTTACAGTATTTCCTGTTTTGCATATAGCTAATGTATGAATGACAGGTGTGGCTACCACAAACAAGTCTTAAAAAATACGTGTTTTGTATCGTTGCCATGTACCTCGTAAAATATTTGAATTTCTCTTTTTTCGAAGTTCCGACAGCTCTTTTTCCTCAGCACATTTTTATCCATGAGATCAGCGGCGATAACCGGGTACTCGTCAATCAGGTGCTTGTTGACCACTGCCTCCGATTTGTTGTACACATCGTGTGTCACAAACTTGGGGTGGTAGACAATGTAACCGGTGTTATCAACCAGCATGCATTTCGGTTTCTGGAAGGACACGATTGGATACAAAATCAACCACAGTTTTAAAGCCATAGTATTAAACAATGAAGCCAACCACAGTTTCTTGCCAGTTAGTACTAGTAGTTTAACCCTAGGCCTCGCGCTCTCTCTCCAGTCAGAAAGGAGCTCATAACGGATTTTTCTAAGGCCAGTTTTTCATATTGACTAAGACAGTTGTTCTCTCACTCTGAAATGTAAATAAAATCGTACGTTTCACGTGGAACCGAGATTTTAAAGGTTTTGAAATACAGTTGTATTCGTTTTTACTACTACACTTCTAGAGGATATTTTTAATACTTGAAGACACAAAAGATTTAAACGCTTGGAAACAGTGGATTAGTTGTCCGGAACAATAAAAAAGACGCTAAGAGATTCGTGTTTGCTATTGTTTCTTCCAGCGGTATGCGAACAAAAGCTTGAAAGTGTCAAAATCAACACAACATCAGCGAACGTTGCGAGTTTGCCTATCTGCTTTAAAATCACTCTTCCAGCCACCCAATGACCCTTGCTGGTTCTTAGAATCTTTGTACAGCTATTTCAAAAAGGTTGCCATAGTCAGTACAGTGGATACTGGATTTGTAATTAACTCCGGGGCTCAAGCAGCTCAAGTAGTTTATTACTATTAGCATTGACTTTGCATAGAGTGCATATTCACCGTTATGCCACGGCCATATAGGAAACAGCCTTCACGGAGCGCTATCACTTATTTACGACTGTACCCAAAGTTCCTTCCGGCCGCAGTATAGACAACTTTACTTGAAATAGCTGTATGCATATTTATCTCAATCCGTTTAAAAGGGTTTACTTCATCCTGGTAACTATTTTTAGTTTTTGGGCAAACCTTGGTCTGGGTGTTGTAAATAAGGTTTATTCTTATACAAAAAAAGGTGTATGTAACAAACGTTTCTCACCTCTTTCGGGTCAGCCGTGTTGCATAAGCGGCCGTAATGCTTGTCCATGGTGGACCAAAGCTTATTAAGTGTCAGATCGATCCCCACCACGCCGAACCTTTTGTTGCCTTCAAACGTTATTTCTTTGCTCATGGACACAACAAACCCCCCTCCGACGGCGTCCACATAGGGTGGGGTGAAGGCAAACTTGCCAGGGTTGGCAACAGCTCGGTGATACCTTTGAAACAACAGACGAGGCACAATTAATACCCTCCGAATCTTTCGTGACCTTTTCATATGGTTTACAATGGTATTCCCATTATCTAGAAAACTTTTATTATTACTTATTTATGCCTCAAGGAAAACGTACTTTAAGACAACACACAAGTAAAAATTAGTGAAATTAAGTTTTCGAACTGTGATACGCTCAGGTCTTGGTTCGCGTCCATAGTACGTATAGTGTTTGTAGATGTTTGACTTTCATCGTCTAATTGGATTTTGACTATTTGAGACAAAGAAAAAAACCGTAACCAAGAACTTCTAATCTTAATCCTACACACAACACTTTAAATTAATATTCTTAATCATTCATCAGCTTGTTTACTCATGACCTATTCGGCTATGCTATGTCTTATACAATCTTGTAACGAAAAACTGAAAAAGTAATTTTCAGAAAGAAAAATTTGTTTAAAGCCAAACAACAATTTACAACAACAATATTTTTTCTCAACTCACCAAGGCCTGTTTGTATGGTCGAAGTCATTTGGCAAGGCTGCTGCAGGAAAATATCTCAAGACTCCATTCTCAGTACCGAAGAATCGTCGGGGGATTTCTGTCAGATAACTCTGCTGGCCATTTTCTACCCACTGTCTCTCCACAATTGCAGTAACGAAAACTGTATCGCGTATGTTGATCTTGAAAACGTTCTGGAGGAAAAGAATAATAATACTGATAATAGTAGTAGTAGTAGTAGTAGTAATAGTAATAAAAATAATAACAATAATAACAACAACAATAAAAATAATGATAAAAATAATAATAATAATAATGACAGTAATGACAATATAGTAACAACGATATTCAAAAGTTAAACGATCGTTTGTTTACAACATTTAAAAGTTTTCGACTTAATAAGTCACCTTCAGAGTTTACGAAACTATTGTTATTACACTAACCAATGCCAATAACCCTTTAGAATTTAAATTTTTATCAGGCAAGGTATAAACAGTATAATGTCTAATAGCGATGATAACCATAAATATTAATGATTACTATAAGTTAAACTGTAGCCGAAAACTAAATACCAAATCCAATCATAACTAGTAACAATTACTCATACTTAATCATTGATTGAAAACCGTGTTTTTAACGTTTTCGAGCAAACTAAGTAGAAAGTTTTTTGCCAACCAATTTTAAACTATATTTTAAAAACTGACTTAGGCCGCTGGATCAGTATCCATTTAAAATACATTTGGTGTGATAGATTTGGGCTGTTATCTCGAGAACAAAATTTCCATTGGTTGTTGATGACAGAGACAGAAGGAAAAAACGGCACACACAAGACCACCATGACTCTTATTAAATGTCCCCAACATTGTTTTGGCTGGCTCGACAAAGATGCAGATTTTTTTGAAGATTTTTAGTTTGACTCTAGTAAAGCCTTTGATTCCGTCTCACATCAGATTGTGTGCAACAAGTTGAAGGCCTATGACATCAACCCTTACATTATAAATGGGATAGTCAGCTTCTTAAACAACCGTAAGCAGAGGTTGGTCGTAGACGGATTGACCACAGAGTTTGTAAGCATTAGCAAAGGCGTGTTTCAAGGGACTCTTTTCGGTTCGTTTTTATTCTCTAGTAGTGACAATGTGGCTGTCAATCCAAAAAGACCATTTTTATCAAATTTATATACCATATTATTTTAAGTATCACCATCAGACCAAATACTGGAGATCCATCCATAAGTTAAGTCCAGAATAACAAGAGCTGATCCAGGAAAAGATGGATGAAACTGAACATCAGTACAACTTGGGAAACGGTCGTCAGAGGGAAGGCATGAAAACCCCTTCCGGGGGCAATATCCAACATACAAAGGAAGGCAACAACTCTTAGGATTAACTTTTAATGAGCAACCATGCATCTGGGACATCATTTCGATCATGTGTGCATGCTCGGCAATCCTAAGAATTTGTAAACGCTTCGCTCGCTTCATGCTGTCCGCTCGTTTGAAGCAGACCTCTGGCATCCAGGTTAGTGTACCAAATAAAATACATGAAAACGTTAAAAAATTGTAAATACTAACAGCCGTTTTAGTTCATGTCCTCAGTTTAGTCTTATTTGCATTCGAACGCAAAACCTACCGACTCCTGGTGGTTGAAGGATTCACGTTTTTGCTCAATTATTACATTACAATAGCTGAGTAATTCGGCGTTTAAATCATGATCAAATACACAGTACATTTTGCAATTCCTGTTTTAGAGACCAATTCCCTACCACGGGAATGTTGCCAATTGTTCCAGTGTACACTAGCCACAGTTTCTGGTAAAACTTGAAACCCACTAGCACATGCGCACACAGTCTGCTGCCGCAAAGCGCCAAAGTCAGTGGAGCGCATACTGATCCACATGTAAACAACTTTGTTAGATCGACATTACCGTCTTATTTATGTCCTGTAATCGACACTGATTCCTGAAAGCACAGACATCCGATCTTTTTCACAAGTTTTCAAACCTTTTAACTTTTGTAAAGCACAATTCACAAGTAATGGAGTGTTTGTAATGGAGTATCTTGTCCCACCGCCATGTTGGTTTCGGGAAGCACAATTTAGAATGAAGCTCACACTGGTCTTGCCTTATTACGCATGCGCAGTTATTCGCGACACGGAAAATAAGAACGGAGTTGGTGCCTTACAGCCCGAGTAATAAAAAGCAAGGATGCAGATTTTCTGTTTGACCAAACTAAGCCATTCCAGAGTTTTTTTTATAACTGCAAAAAGGTTTCATCTACTCTCACCTCGGCACCTGGTTTTGATTTGTAATTCATGAAGTCCATAAACCGAGTTGCGTTTTCTGAGTTGTCCTCCACATCAAGGTATTCTGACGGCTGCTTGAAGGTTTTAGCACTAAACTTAACGACTGTTTTGTCTAAAATTGAAACAACATATCATGAGTTTCCCAGCATTATCTTACCTGGTATATAATAGAGCCCAGTGTTACTGACACACTTTTTAAAAGCAAAACTTCACTGCAGTGTATCGGTTGGCACGAGAATACTGAGGTGAATTGGCATACATTTGGTATAATTTGTTTGAAATATTGTAAATTAAAAGTGCACAGACGTATATTTATGGTGTTTCTGATGAGAAGTAAAAGGTTAAACCAAATCTGATCATCGGTAGGATACTTTAAATGTGTGCAATCAAGAATTGGTTTTGTCTTCACTAGATCAAAGACCATGCCTTTGTTACTATTACTCAGCTCAACAGTATTTAGTCTAGGAAAGCTAAGTAATTTAGCCATAAAGAACTTTTAAAGTACGTCTAAGGCTTTGGTGCAATAATGGACTTAGAGCTGTATGCAAACTAGTTCATATGGATTTTTTTTGCAAAAAATAGTTCAAAAAAATCTACACCAATACCTATTCATCAAAGGAAGTTTCAGAATTAATAGTGTTCGGCAAGGAAACATTGCTCAGAAACCAGAATTAACATTTTTTCAAAAAAATGAGAAAAATGGAAAAATGGAAAAAAATGAAAAAAGATAAAAGAATAAAACTAGAACAAGACTGAAAGCAGATAAACTGTCTACTTTCACTAGTTTTGTAAAGTAGTATTGGTACTTAACAGTCGGTCAGTTGTTAGCTAAGTACTTATTTTTTGCAGCAAGCATCAACAGTTTTCGGCAAGCCTCGCTTTTGCTCAACGTTATCGCATTTTCAGTATTCAGTTTAAGATTGGAAATCTGTAATCAACAGAAAGAGTTGTCATAACTGAAAAACGTTTCAAACTTTCAGCCCTAAGGGAGGATGAAACGGGTGACTAGACAATCCCAATTGTAAGCTATAACGAAATAAAAAGAGAAAAAGCAAGCTCCCAGCTGGCATGTTTTAGTGATCAGACAATAAATAGGCACCCCCTCCCCTTTACAAATGTTACCCCCTTTGAAAAATTCTTTATCTGCCCCTGAAATGAGAGTGTCTCATTGTGGCTTTCGTTATTTCTTACTAGCAATAACAGAAATGTACCTCGAATAGAGAGCGAGTCCACGTGATAGCAGGCACTGCCGGGGGTCAGAAGGTCCAACCGGTGATATCGATGGAAGTTCTGATCATCTAAAGTTGGAGTAAAGAAAACGGAGAAGAAACTTTACTTATTTCATTGTTGCCATTTTTTAATTATCTGTATGTATACGGTACGTTTTGCCATGACATTCCTGTTCAATCTAAGACTGGGAAACATAAACAGCTAACATAACTTACAGAAAAACAACAGATGTACGACCTATAAATCAAACAAAAATTAATACAAACTAAACAAACGAATGAGTGATTGAATGAATGAGTGAATGAATGAATGAATGAATGAGTGAACGAATGAATGAATAAATGAACAAATGCCACAGGAACGTGCGTATATAACTGAATGAATGTATGTATGTACCGTATTTCCTCGAATAAACGCTGCGGTGTTTATTAAATTTTTCATGATTTGGGTGCGGCGTTTATTCGAGGGCGGCGTTTATTCAAAATGATGTTTATTTTGTTAAACAACCAACCGTAACTTTACTTAAAAAGTAGAAAAAAGATACAGTTCTTTGTCTG